>CAIGQZ010014698.1:74-7574 GCA_903798205.1 Danio tinwini
TGTGTGTGTGTGTGTGTGTGTGTGTGTGTGTGTGTGTGTGTGTGTGTCTGTATATGTGTGGTTATTTATATGTGTGTCTGTATGACTGTGTGTTTGTGTGTGTGTATTTGTGAGAAAGTGTGTGTGTGTGTGTGTGTGTGTGTGTGTGTGTGTGTGTGTGTGTGTGTGTGTGTGTGTGTGTGTTTGGGGCTGGGGCGGGACACATAACCAATCAGTGATGATGATTGGAGTGTCTGTGAATGTGGTGTAACTGAGAACACAACGATTGGCTTAGATGGAGTACATTTCCATCATTTGCCAATCAGAGGCAGAGTAGTGCGGGTGTTCACACTCAAGCACATGCACAGTCAGTGGCACACATCAACGACCAGGAGTCAGAGTGATGGCAAATCCATCCCAGTTCAAAGATAATGTTTGCAAACTTGAAGTAAAGGGCAATAATGTTTATGTGTGGTGCAACTTATGTCCAGGAAAAAAAAAGAGTCTCTCTGCGTCGGTGACGAGTAATTCTAATCTAATGAAGCATCTCACATTGTCGCATGACGCCACAACATCAGTGGCTATGCAGGTGATAACGTGAGCTCTCCTGCCAAAGTAGGAGAGGAAGCCACTATGTCAAAGCAACTCAAACTTGATTTTTCTTCATCGCAAACACTTATATGAAATTATATTTCAAGAGTTCACACTTAGATATTTCTTCATGCTATTAGCAGGTTTGGCATGCTGTCCCGGGCAACAACCCTGAGCTCAGAGATAGTTAAGCCCAGGGCTCCCGCCTGGTTGATAGAGCATGTAAGGGGAGTACGAGATCAGGTAGTTCTCAAGAGCTCCTCGTGGTAAAGGAAGAAAGGGGGGAGAAGGGGTGGATGGGGGGTTTCTTCAGAATATGAAGATAAGGGAGTAGTTTTTTCCTAGGCTACTTATACGGAGTTTGAATTGATCTGATTGGCTAACTAATGATTGTAGATGAGAGACCAGCTGCGGTCAAACATATCACGTGCTCCTCTCGAAAATAGTTTGTGAAACTTCACCTAATATATAAAAGTTCTCAAGCATCTATTGTGTTTTATACTACAGTAATGATTATATTTATAATGATATGCTGAATTTGATGGTTGTCCCACAACAACATTAAAAATAGTGTAGATTAGTGTACAATGTTTTATATTTATTTTATAGTCATTTCACATACGATTTTTTTTAAAGTAACACAATAGTTACTTTCCCTGTTTATTAGTTACTATTTGTGAGAAGTAACTAGTAACTATAACTAATTACTCTTTTAACACTAGAAGTCCCACAGAGCAGCCATTTGGCTTTTCTACCTATAAAACCCATCGGGCAGCCGAATGGCTGGGAGGCTTTTAGCTAATATCCTAAATCACCTGTGAACTGATGCTTTTATTATGTAAACAAGGCAATTACTGGTGCACCACAGGTGGGGCCATAATGGACCACTTCAAGGAAACTTATGTTTGCTTAGCCATCTTAGGGAAAAATCAACACACACGAGTCTTTTTCCCTTGTTCTGAGATTTATTGATAAAACTAGTACAAAACAAACATATTTACTCCTATTTACAAATAAAAATAAAGATTTGGGAGGATATTGCAAATGTATTTGGAATTTAAGTCACAAGCCACCCAAAACTTGATACCAAACTTGTCATGTTTGCTTGCAATATACTGCAGGAAACAGCAGCAAGTCTTTGACAGGAAAAGCTGTTCATCAATGGTGATATGCAGACCGGGGTTGTAGGACGTGATGCAGTTAGTCACAAATGATCCCCACACACTGGAAATTGCAGCAAACTTATCAGTCTTTGCTCGCTCACTGCGGGTGGACCTGTCATCAAAGTGTAGGTGTCGTATGATGTCTTGGAAGCGGTTTTGTGGCATAGTTCCAATGATCTGTGGGTTTCCCAGGTTTGCTGACCAGCAGTTACGTAGTGATGAAACCTTGGTGAGACCCCGCAAGATGACAATTGCAACAAATGCCCACCACTGATAGGTATTGTGCTTAGTGTGAATAAAATTTAGATGTTTATATCTTCTAAATGTGAATTTGGTCAATGCATTTGGAGGACACTTGCTTATAGATATCCTTAAGACTAACATCTAAAAAAAACATTATTTTAATTTCAGAGGGACTTTAAGCACAGCTGTTCTGCATGTGCACTGTTAACGTAATGACAAACGAATTCAACAAAGTTAATCAGAGCTAGAGAAAACACCAGCTCGCTATTTCAGGAGAAAAACCTGGAAATTAATAAGAACCTGAGGAATTAATTACTTGAGAAGAATTCCTGCCATAATTAGCCCCGCTGAGGGCCATATTTCCTTTAGTGGCTCATTTTAAATTAAAGTTAATAAAATGAAAAACTGTAAACCCAGGCTTCAACTGAGATTTTTTGTCCAATAAGTAAAGGTCAGGTTTCTTGCTGCTATGGTGTCACAAATATTTGTTAAGAGACTGTACCAAGGTGTCTGAAGTAATTGCTAGTGTGCTGCGATCTGGTTGTTATGGTGTTTTAGGTGTTTGTACGGTTGTTAAGGTGTTCTGAGTGGTTGCTATGGTGCTTTAGGAGTGTGCCAGGACATATTTACAGTTGTTAAAGTGTCACGAAACACCAGAACACATGTGTTGAGCTGTAGTCAGTCATATATGTGTCCTGTGCTGCTATAAACACTATGAGGACACTCATATAATCCACTAAAGAGTGAAAATTGGTTGTTTTTGCGTTATTTCAAGCAAATTCGTTCTTTCAGTTTGAAACTAATTTCTGAAGCTGCGTCACGGCGATTAGAGACTTGTGTGTATTCCAGCATGGAGACTGGATGTCTGTACCTGCGAGTGCATCGTGATGTCTCTGAGTGTGCAGCATTAATTCATGAGAAAGACTTGGCTCAAACCAATCAGCGCGCTCTATTGTGTATGCGGTGCAGCTTCATTAATATGCATGATAGCTTCAAGACTGATTTACCTGTTACAGTGTTCAGACGACAGAGAGACGCCACGTTGTGTTGCCAAAACAAGTGGAAGAACAAGTATTGTTTGGAGACATGGGTCATCAGTGTTGTGTTTATTAATGTGCTGCAACGAAGGTTTTGTTTTCATTTCCTGCTCTGAGAGCGCAGTTGGCCTCACGTGTGGACTACAGTGCACGCGACACGCTGCAGAAATACATTTGAACATTGTTTACTCGAGAGCTTTTTACATCTGGAAATGGTGAAATCCGGATTGTCCGCTCGTCTCCTTTTAAAAAAGACACGGCTCCAGTTTGTGTTGATTGTCCTGTCTCTACAAATTTGGTAAGTGTGTGTGTGAGCAGTGGTCTTTGTTTGTTTATTCAGATGGCAAAGTTAGTTCGTATGGTCAGCAGTGCTCTTTCAGTGTTTAAAGACATGCCATAGTTAAAATTATTTCTAAATTACTGAGTTTACAGTATGTTTAGTATTATAGCACAATATTATAGACTGAAAGATCCGCTGTAAACGCTGCTCTCAGAGTGTAAACATGTAAACACAGCAATCAAACTATTGCTGTCGTGTAGGATTTTCACCGCATTTTGTGACAGGATAGTGTATACACACAAGGCTTTCTGACGCTACCTACTGAGTGCATCTAAGATACCAAGAAATGCGGAGGAATTTTTTCTTCCATTCACCGTGCGGTATCAAACATTGCATTAAAACTCCACTCTCCAGCAGTTCCTCGAATCAATCTCATTTGTTACAGGGGGCATGCAGGACATGTTTCTGAATGAAAGCGCCAAACTGCAGTTAAACTCCATGATTTAATAATTTGGCAAATAATTTGATTACTGATTTGTTTTGATTTCTCCCCTGCATTTGTTTTGCCTGTAAAAAATGTGTGCTCCCAAATGGACACTCCCATTTTTATGCAAAATTTTCTGCACCTTCCCTCTTTCCCTCCCCCGACACTCCCAAATAAACAAAGCTGGACACACCCACTTTCCTGATTTTTTCCAAACTAGAGGTGTGAAAACACCATGCTGAAACAGGAGGGTTTCGTGGGCCTTTAAGGTGTTCTGAGTGGTTGCTAGGGTGTTAGTGTGATGCTTTGGCGGTTTACAAGAGCATATCTACACAGTTATGTGTTGTTCTGAGTTGTTGCTATGGTAGTTTTAATAGGATGTTGCTATGGTGTTTCTGAGAGAGCATCTATACCATTGGTATGGTGTTCTGAGTGGTTGCTAGAGTGTTGCTATCAGGTTTGCAATGGGACATCTTGTTCCAAATATTTGTTAGGAGACTACTAAGGTGTCTGGAGTAATTACTAGAGTGCTGTTATCTGGCTCTGCTGCAAAAGTAGTGTAAGATCATTGCATAAAAACTACAATAAATTTTGGACAGTTTTGTTGTGCATCTTACATTCGATGTCCAAGAACATGCTCTTCTGATGGCCTCCAATCCTGCTGAGAGCTTCACAGTCGAATCGGCCCCAGTCTGAGAGCTGAACTCCGCTGATGGTCAACATGGACTTTCCATAACGTCCACGCACTTCCACACGCCCATCCTTACTCTGAGACGACATAAACAAACAAATCCACATTAGCAAAATTGGCACCCAAATAAGTATATATAAAAAAGATGCAGTGTTTTTGCACTTATTTTTAGCTTTCTCTGCAGTTAAAGAAAAAGAAAACTTGTTTTTAGTGACACCAGTGGCCATTCAGTGAACTACAGCGTGAGCCTACTGCTTGTGCTCAAACTCTGATGATTCATTCATTTTCTTTTCGGCTTATAAATCTGGGGTCGCCACAGCGGAATGAACCGGCGACTTATCCAGCATATGTTTTACTCAGAGGATGCCCTTCCAGCCTCAACCCAACACTGGGAAACATCCATACACACTCATTCACACACATACACTATGGACAATTTAGCTTATTCAATTCACCTATAGGGAGCACCTGGAGGAAAAACCCACGCCAACGCGGGGAGAACATGCAAACTCCACACAGAAACACCAACTGACCCAGCTGAGGCTCGAACCAGCGACCTTCTTGCTGTGAGGCGATTGTGCTATCCACTGCGCCACCGCGTCGCCTCCGATGATTCAATTTATTTTTAATTAAAAAATATGGAAACAAATTTGCAGGGATATACTGATACTGAGAGCAACCTTTATATATGCACAGTGAATATTTGCTGCACTTCTCTCCGCTCAACAACAAAACAAAGGCAAAAGAAATTGAAAACAGCAGATCAGA
Source organism: Danio tinwini (assembly GCA_903798205.1). Lineage (NCBI taxonomy): Eukaryota > Metazoa > Chordata > Actinopteri > Cypriniformes > Danionidae > Danio > Danio tinwini. The sequence continues at coordinate 5,311 of CAIGQZ010014698.1, forward strand.
AAGCATCTGATAATAGTGACATTGGTTTGTTTGCATAACTTCTACAATTCACTGGCATCTTGTTGACAGATATCCTCAATAAAATCACACTGTTATGGAGTTACATTAGCATATTATAAAGTATACTCAAGAGTGTTGAGTATACAGACTAAAGTGTTTTGAGCGGTTGCTAGTGTGTTGCTATGGTGTTTTAGGTGTTTGCAAGAGCATATCTATACAGTTGTTAAGATGTTCAGACTGGTTTCTAAGGTGTGTGTACATATAAACAGCATGTACACTACCTGACTAAAGTCTTGTCGCCTATCCAAGTTTTAGGAACAGCAAATAATAGCTTGATGTCTAGTTGATCATTTGCTATCAGAAGTGGCTTATATGAAAGGCGAAGGCCTCTAGATGATGCTTATTTGAGCACAATAAAATATGATCATGTCTTGATTTTTACTGATTTCATAAGGACAGTAAGGTCTGACTCTGCTTAGACTAAAGTCTCATCACTGAACCTTCAATAATGTCCAGTATAGAATATAAAGTCATGCTGCAGTGGAAACAGAATGAATATTGTGTCTGACTCCATCATGAGCTTGGAGGACTGCATCCATACATCTCTGAATGACTCAAATCACGCATTAATAAAGTCATATGGAATGGTGAAGAAAGCGTTCCTGCAGGACTCTTAGAGTTCATCAAGATTCTTTGGATTCATCTTCAACCCCTCCTCCTTCATCTTACCCCAGACATGCTCAATAATGTTCATGTCTGGTGACTGGGCTGGCCAATCCTGAAGCAGCTTGACCTTCTTTGCTTTCAGGAGCTTTGATGTGGAGGCTGAAGTATGAGGAGGAGCGCTATCCTGCTGGAGAATTGTCCCTCTCCTGTGGTTTGTAATGTAATGGGCAGCACAAATGTCTTGATACCTCAGGCTGGTGATGTTGATCATCCACTCTGCAGATCTCTCTCTCACACCCCCATACTGAATGTGACCCCAAACCATGATTTTTCTAGACTGATTTCTGTGAGAATCTTGGCTCCATGCTGGTTCCAGTAGGTCTTCTGCAGTATTGGTGATGATTGGGATGCAGCTCAACAGATGATTCAGCAGAGAAGTCCACCTTCTGACACTTTTACACCTGATCAACTAGAAGTCAAGTTATTATCTGCACTTACAACTGGGATCCACCACAAGACTTTTGTCAGGTCATGAATAAGATTTTGCATTAGGTTAAACATTCACTATGTATGAAAACCAGTCATTTCGATGAGAATAAAGCACTCTCCAACTGTGGTCACACTATCTGTGCTTGTGGTGAGATAGAGAACTTTGAATATAAAGGGATTAGACAGAGCCCGTCCCCTAACGCCCACTTTAATGATCAGTGCTCTTCGCTTTCCCTGAAAAATCAATAAGTGTCCACCCTCCGCTTGATGCCTTGAGTCTGGAGTGCAGCGGCTGACAGTCCTGCAGTGGCCTGTGTGTGTTTTCTCTGACAGCGGCTGTTATTGTAGGCTTCAGATGACCCGCAGCCTTCGCTTCCTTCACACTAATGCATCACATTCACTTTTACACAGGCAGCCAGAGCTCACGCACCCGCTCATTTTTAGCTTACACCTGGAGAACATGACGGAAACGTGTGCAGATAAAAAAAAAGCATTTAAAAATAGGGTTTCACATTTTCTGACAAGAACATGAGTGGAGTTTAGTATTGTTAGAGGCGTATGGGTGTGCTGTAGATGCTTGCTAGTGTATAGTTGTGTTCAATTCAATTCATCTTTATTTGTATAGCGCTTATACAATGTAGATTGTGTCAAAGCAGCTTCACATGGAAGTTTATAGTGAATGTAAACAGTGTCAGTTCAGTTTACAGTGTTTAAGTTCAGTTCAGTTTGGTTTAGTTCAGTGTGGGTTAATAATCAATACTGAGAGTCCAAACACTGAAGAGCAATTCCATCCATGCGCAGCTCTACAGATCCCGAACCATGCAAGCCAGTGGCGACAGCGGCGAGGAAAAAACTTCACCAATTGGCGAAAGTGAAGAATTTAAGTACTAGTATTTTCAACAGCTAAAAAATGGATTTGAGTCACTGTATTTTGGTGAAGTGTTAGAGTAGAAATATCAGTTTACATGTCCAAACAAAAATATTTCTACTAATTCTAATAATCTAGCAAGATTTGTATACTGTAAGTTCAAGAAGACAAGTCTTGATTTGGTGGATTTAGTCTGTCTCGGTTTGCTCTGTTTCTTTGTGTCTTTCGCATAGACTGGGTG
>CAIGQZ010014784.1:0-12079 GCA_903798205.1 Danio tinwini
TATAAAATGATTGCTAATATATGTAAATAGCCAAGAGCATGGAGTGACTGAGACTAAAACTAACAAATAGGTCATTAGGATTAATCTTAGCCTGGTTGTTAGTCTGCTCTGTAAAGAATAAATCTCTGTAGTATCTTAATTATCCTGCTTTCATGCAACTGAGTCAAGGCTAAATTTAGCCAAGATAGCCTCAAAATCTTAGCTTAATCCCTTATCTTTTTGTGCAATACCCCTCTGGTCTTTAAAAAAATAAACTGAAGGTCTATGAGGTTGAAAGGGTTAATTGTTTGCGGTTATTGACTTAATATGACTTCCAATGATTGGTTGTTCAAAAATCAATGTTGTCAATGTTTTGCTTTAGACAAATAAATGCAGGACACATTCTAATCTACGTAAAACAATTAAAGCTGTATTACACTTTTATTGTTTTAATTCTTGGAAAAACTTTTAGGACTTTGACCCCAACATATACAGTAGTGTCCAAAACTCATAAAACCTTTCATAATGTAAACCTACATGTATGAAATATTGAAGCTGTCTCATCCAACACAAGCAAATGTCAATAATCATGACTCAAAATCTTGATCATATAATGTGAAAATACTCACCATTCCTTCATCATTCCAGCTGAATCTACTTCTCTTTTCTCATTGTTTTTTTCCGGCTTGCCTCCAGAAGATAATGCTAAACTCAATTCTTTGCGTCTCCTCATATCACAGTGATCAAATATGTTTATCAGATATCAAGAACACTACTGGTATCAATTAACATTTATTATTTTTAAATAATACAATAAATATACTACAAAGGAACATGGGCTTTGGTAGAGAGTTACAACAGACATCGCTCTCTCTCCATTTCACAATGAAGGACAGGCCTGTTTTCATCCGAGCACTGTGAGGACGTTTCATAGCACTGATAAAAAGAAAAAAAAAAAACAATCAAAAAGAATGTGGCTGTGGGAAGAAACATCAAGAGAAAGCTTAACAATTTCATGCATACAGGAAAGTTTTAATGCTTCAAAAGACATACAAGGGTGGGTGGACACAGTAAACTCCAATTTATTGACACATCTCTTCTATCTGCTTGTACACAGGTTCGACACGAGCGCAAAATAACAAACAAACAAACATTACAAAGACGAAAAAAACAAAACAGAATCAACTTTATTGGCAGCATCGCTGCTGGTTTTAAAGTGTACAGAAGAATCAGTTGAAATTCGTTGCGTATGATCAAAAAATTGTGTCAAAACTGGATAATTCCATGTTGCATCAGTTCAAGTCATCTTTAATTTCAAAAGTGGAGCTCAAGATTGTGCAGTAGCAGGTCTAGTGGTCAAAAGCAGAACAGAAGAGTGCAGGGAAAAACATTTAGTGGCAACAAGATGAATAACAAGATGGCTCTAGTCAACGACAAACAATCCTGCCAGGTGAAGGAAGAAATGCTAGCCAAGTTTCTAGTGAATAATCACACAAGACCATCTGATCCTTGGTCTTCAAGTCTCTTGGATTAAGAGAAATCTCTTTGGAAGGAAGATGCTTGAGTTAACTATTCATTGCTTTAAGCGCTTTGGTTCAGATATTCACACAACCCTCTTAAACAAGATCAATAAAAAAGGTCCAGAGCAATTTGACATGCTAAAACTTTTAGAACGTTAAAACACCCATTCAGTACATTACAGATCCATGTTACGCTAGTGATGGGAGAAACGAAGCTTGATAAAGATCCAAAACAACTGAACCAGTTGCTTCGCAAAATGATTCACTGTTTTGAAACGGCACCTGCTCGACCAAACAATGGAAATGCAACATCAAACTCATCAATGTTCAGTCGAGAGTATAACCAATAAAATGTCTAATATCCAATTTCTGAATAATATGCGTTCCTTATCAGTTTTCAAGGCTTATATATTGATTGTTTCATTGTGAGCGAACGAGACTATTAGGCAATATTATTCTTTTTTTATTCTAAAGCACAGGTCTCAAACTCAATTCCTGGAGGGCTGCAGCTCTGCTCAGTTTTGCTTCAACCCTATCAAACACCGCTGATCCAACTAATCAAGGTGTTTAAAATAGTTATGAGCACCTTCAATAGTTAGATCAGCTGTGTTTGATCAGGGTTGGCGCAAAACTGTGCAGAGCTGCGGCCCTCCAGGAATTGAGTTTGTGACCAATGATACCAATGATACCTGTTCAGTGATTCGCCACTAGGGGGCGATCTGAGTGATGATTCATGCAGATTTTGTTATTACGCAGATCGCCTCCAAGCAAAGAGTCATTACAATGTTTTAAAACGGTAATGATGTTATACTGAAATCACTGAATCGAAATGAAAGATTGGTAAAGGTTTTGAAGCTTCATGAGTGCACTGGAAACACAACAGCATTAACAGAAATTGTGCTCTGTTTAACCACTTCAAATAAAGTACACAATAGAGTGTGATATGAACGTTGTAATGTAATATCTGGGTAGAACATAAATTAGCAGGACATAGTCAAAGAGGAAGAAAAACACAACCTGTTCTCATCTATAAGTAAATATGATTTTATGGCATGCATAAGCTAGGACTTTTTATTTTTTGACAGAAGAGCCGCTTTTGCATCACCGCTGAGCTGTATTTAATTACAACAAACAATTTCAGGAAAAAAAAGGTATATATTTGTAGCACCACAGACAGAAGGAAATAGCACCTAGTTTGGGGATGTTGTGTTTCCCCGATGTGCTCTTTTGATACAGGGAAACTGATTTATCAACGTCAGTCCAGCCGCTGCAACATGACAGCTAGCAAATGAATGCTCACGTTACGGCTGATTCCTACTTTTATTGTCATCTTGTTACAAAAAGACGTTGTTGGCTTATCTGCAATCTTATACGCATTCGGTTGTTGCTGCACCTTATTTTCTTTTCCTCAGATTCACAGAAAAGTTTTTGAGGGAATTTTATTTATTTTTTGTTTATTCCAATAACCAGAAGCTCTGTCCTTATCGCTCAATGGGTTCACATGCATGTTTTGAAGCCAGAAAAAAAACACTTCACCAAAAGAAAAAATAAAATATACAGAAAGTACTTACAAACATAGAAAAAAATATTTATATATATTTATATATATAATCACCATTCCAGGGAATGGAAGACAAGTATGCACAAAAGCTTAAAGTGGAAAGAGGAACAACGTAAACCCAAGCAAACAAACCAACTGAAAGGCTTTCTCGATGTGAGAACCGGACGCGTGTAGAGCTACAAATCCAAGAGGGATCTAATCTGTCTATACAGCCTGTGGGAGGGGCGAAGAGTAAAAGTGGGCGGGGCTTGGAGAGACACGAGCGATGACCTCATCCAGTTTCAAAACTTGCATGTGATGCAGAGGGTACACTGAGGTTAAAAAGGTTGCTTTACGAACCCATTGTTTTAGACATCCGTTCTTTCTTCAAATTTCTTACTTTGGTATGGGTTGGGTTTGTTTGGAAACACAAAAACTTTACAAATAAGTCGTCCTATTTCTTTCTTGTGTTTTGTTTTGTTTTTTTGGAGAAGATGAATATGTGTTGTTTTTGAGCAGTCTTAACCGATGAAGCAGGCTGGTCCGACCTCGAAGCCGAACTTTTGCGTCGCTCCGCCAAAATCGTTGAACATAATGTCAACAAACGGTACCTGCTCCACTTTCGGTGTGTTGATCTCAAGAATAGTCTTTTCATAGCCCTTTTTCAACTGTGGAGGAGAAGAAAACCAACATTACTGAGCAATTCCAGTGTTATAGATGAGCAGTAAAATCTCAAAACAATGTTATAGAGAAAGTATATGTTAACATTATGTTGAGACATTGGTTTATATTTTTTGCAAAAAACTAACCAAAATTAAAGGGGTCGGAAAAATATGAAACCAGAAACATTTTTTAGATTTTAAATGAGGAAAATAAACATGCGTTATGGATGTGACCAAAAAAATGTAGCGAGTTTACAGTCTACAAATCTGTGAATGAAACTCCACAACTCAAAAGAAACAATGCTAATCAAAATGATAAGAGTTAACTCACTATAGAACAAACATGATGGATTTTATTTCATTTTACATTTTTGCATTTAAGAGGACAAAAGCTTCATTATGGATGTGACCGACGTGAAATTGGCACTTCAAAATAATATATTTATATATTATATATTTATTTTTATTATTATTATTATTATTATTTTTATTATTATTATTAGTTTTAAGTTACATGTGTATATTTGTAAGAATAGGCAACAATAGCCTGTACAGATCAAAATGATATTGTTCTTTTATGCCAAAAATAATTTGAATATTCAAGATCCTGAATACCAAAAAAATAATAATAAAGGTGATTATTCTCAATATTTTTTGAACCCCCAGATTCTCAAATAGTTGTTTCTCAGCCAAATACTGCCCCATCATTTGAAAGCTTTTTATTTAGCGTTCTTATGTTGCAGATGGTTTTTGACATTAGCCAAAAATACATTATATGGGTCAAAATGATAAATTTTTCATGGCAAAAATCAGATGAATATTAGAACATGTTCTCTAAAGATATAAATATCCAAGCTGAATTTTTGATTAGGAATAGACCCTTTTCACAAGTCATTTTTCATTGTCATCAGCATCTTAAATCCTTGAAAGCTTTTAATATTTAGATAAAAAAAACATATGAACAATTATATGTGTATTTATGTATGTATTTCATCTTTGCATCAAATTACAAAAAAACGAATGTGTAGGACAGTAAATTTGATGATGTTCGCTCTTCTGTCTTCCGTTTTCAGTCTCACACTATTTTTTTCCTTTTTCTGAAAGTCTTTATAACACCATCGTGGAGTTTTTCACGTATTATCTCAGCAAATAGGATTGTAAAATAATGATTTGTTGTACTTTTCCATTTACTGCGCTTTCAGTTTACCCAGAAATGTAAAAAGGGTCCATATGCATTGCTAAAAACCCAGCACATATTGTTCAATCCTAACCAAGAATGGCAAGTTTAATTCTTGAACTTTTAGTAAACGTGTAAATCTCAAAATTTCCAAAAATGAACATTTGACTGGCTTTGTAGTCCAGGGTCTGAAATCTGCGTCTCTTACCGCGCAGCCGTCGACTACAGCTCTGATGTACGGGTTATTATCGTAAGACATCTCCTCGTCATTGGAGCCCAGGAAGCGGATGGCTTTATCGTAAGAGTCCTGGTCCTGGTCGTGCCAGGCCACAGACTGGTAGCAGTTGTAGGTGAGGTTCTGGCGGGCCGTGGCACTGAGCAAACGCAGGAATGTCATCTGCACCACACCGATGGCATTGCCCTCCGCGTCCACATACGAGAGCTGAACAGACAGAAACACACAGCAGTGCACTTCACATAACCGCTGGACACACTACACACACAACTGCTGAAAACTACACATCACACGCACTCCCTGCTTTATAATCAACTCTAAATTTTTGAGTGATAGAAAATAGAATAAATATTAAATTAAATTAGAACTTTTATTCTGATACATTTTAAGCATGATTTACAGGAGACACTCAGTAAAATGTCATTCAGGTTAACAGTGACTATGTTTACATGGACATCAGTAAAATTATTTGATCTTAATCTGAATAAGACCATATATATATATATATATATATATATATGTGTGTGTGTGTGTATATATATATTTATATATATATATACGTATATAAAAATAAATATCACTTCAGAAATATTTGAAAAAGAATAAATATTGCAAGAGGGCTATTAATTTAGCACTCTTTTACACTTTTGTAACCTTTATGCGTCTTTAACTCTCACTTTAGATCAATGTATCTTTGCAAAATAAATATTATTTTTATGCGATTAAAGCCCTTTTGCCAGTTCAGATCTGCTCTCTCTGCATGTATGAAACATCCACATGAATTTTCTCATTCAAAGGTGGACGATAAGCTCATTTTGTCAGAGACTCCAGTGAAAAATCTCACTAATCTATTGAAATGAGCTGAACTCGTTAATATGCAGATTCACTCTTTGTGGTGTGATGCAACATTTGCATTACAGAAAATATGCAAATGCTTTGTTTTCGTTCTTGAATATACCAACCCATCTTTAGAAGAAAACTCCATCGCTGACGATCCTCAAACACACACACGTGACTGACTGAGAGCGAGCACATGCTCCATGCACACATACATACATATATACTTACGATCGGGAGCTTCTCTCACACACTCTTTTGCATTGACCCTTCATGCATTCATGCAAAAACCCACCATAAGCACATTACCTCACCAGCACAGCTGCATGGCAAAAGACTGACCCCTGAAGCCCAGTGAAGTGAGTGACATACACACAGGCTCTGTCCAAACACTAGTGCGCATCCAGCAAAGTCAACTTATGATAAATCCCCAGAGTTACTCAATTGAGCATCTTGTCATTGGTAGCAGTTGAAATATAATCAAAATAATCATGTAAAGACAAAACTAACTTGACTAAAGTTCAGTTTTGTGTTTGCATGTTGCTAATATCTTCAAGCTCTACATGCATTAGGTTAAATAATAACACTGGGGGTTATTTGGGGAGAAAAAGGGTCTTATTTTTTCTGAAACACATTGAGAAAAAAAAAAATATATATATATACTATGGTGATGTGTTTCTAGGGCTGTAAAAAGTGGGTATATTATTATGGCTATATACTATAGTAATGGTATAAATATTCAGTTATTCATTAGCATTTTTAAAAATAATTTATTATTATAATTATAATTATTACTTTGGCTAGTTTTTGTTTAATACATTTAAATAAGTTTATGATTAATAATATTATGGCTATATAATAACAATACTAATAATGATCATTTTACTACTACTACTACTATAATTAAAATGGCTGAATAATATACATCAAAAGGGCTATACAGTGACAGTAATAATAACAATATTCTTATCATTAGCATACATTTTTATTAATATTATTAACATTATTATTGTGAAATATAAATTTATTGTTCAATCATTTCAAATAAATGTATCATTAATATTAAATGTAAGCGTAATTCTGCCTGTTTTGAATGAATAGTTGAGGATAGTTTTCAATAATGTTTTGAGCAAAAAAGGCATATTATAATAATAACAATATCATTTTAACGAATTGAATAATTTGGTGAACAAAATTAACTGTAATTGTAATTAATTATTATAGAAAATTATGTAACTGTTATGTTTTATTAAAAAAAACAGATTTACATTTTTTTTGCTTAATAAAAAGGATCTGACCAACAGATAAACCTAAAAATGTTTTAAAAAATGTCATATAACACTTATATTATTATTAATCATAATAATTAGACAATTTAATACATAAACATCTGTTATGAAGAGATGAAATGAGGCTATATAGTAACAGCAATATTATTATCATCATAAGCAAATACATTTTATTAATAAAAATTGTAGTTTATTAATTGCAAATAAGTTTATCATTAATATTAAATGTAAAAGTGCAGTTCTCCCTTTTTATTTTTAATGAGTAGTTTTTCGGATCTCAGCAGCATTTGGAGCAGTAGCACAGTCATGTGTTGAACAACTCAGTCACTTTAAGCTGATTTCCTCAGACTTACAGCAACAGAAGAGCGGCTGGATTCATCAGTCAATGATGTCTTTCATGCAAGCAAATGAACAAATAGAGGGTCTATTTTGCCAGCATTAAAGTCCACATGAAATCTAAATTTGCAATCCTTATTTTTACTAGTCTTACACAGTGTAATAACTACAATTACAAGGTATCTTTTTCATGTTAAATTTACTTTTAATTGTAACTATCTGAAACAACCACATGAAAATGTCTATTTTAGAAACAGCTTTTCTGTTTCCGCGACGTCACGACAAAACAACAGCATATACTGCTATGACAATGATCACCTCAGGTACAGATAATGTGCTTTATTCAGTGTCAAATGACGCCAATTTGAGTTTGAACACCATTTTAAAGGACTTTATTGGCATACTACTGACAGCAGCAGCAGATCTTGAAAAATGACATAACTAGACAATGGTATTGAAATGAAAGTCAGAACTGTGACAGTGCAAACCAACATCAGTCACACAGCTTATGTACTTAAAGAGGCTTAATTTGTATTCATTAGATTAAAACTCTTACCATTTCATTGGTAATGCAGTGGCTAGTATTTAAATGTTTCTGTTACGTCGCGTGTAGTTGGGATACCGTGTTAGGGTAAACAATTGATCCATATTAGATATTTCAGTGAGAAAAAAAATTTGTTTTAGTAATCTTTAATCAAATCTGACCATTTGTTTCTGCTCTGGAATGGCCAACCCAATCTCAAGACATTTTTCAACTTGATTCGATAATGTTTTATTAATTTCTATGATCTCATTTGTACATTTTAGTTGGATTTGCTTGTTCCCTAATGAAGGGTAGAATTAGGGCAGACCTCCTTTTAAAAATCGTACAGTTTCATATGAATGAAATCACATGAATTTGTACAGATTAGCCACTTTTCTGAAAATACGTACAATATTAAGTTCCCTCATGAGATTGGGCTGCAATGCCAGTCCTTTTCTGATGACATCAGTTTGGGTGAAATACATTTAGCTACGCCCTTACAACCATTATTTGCTGTGAGTGAAAGAAAAGAGGAGGAGCACAAAAATAAATGCCCGCCTCCTACCTAATATTTAGTTTCAGGTGGAAACATGTCATCATACTGTCATAAACGTCTGCAGCAGATTCCGGTTCATGTGGACTTTATGCTTTTCTGAATTTAGCATCTCCAGCATCAGATTGACTGACATCTCCATCCACAGTCCTCAGATAACCCATAAGTCTGAGCAAACACGCATTGTTCTGAAGATGAACATGCTGTGATAAGCATGCAGAAGAGGCCAATCGTCCCCTGAACCGCTTTGGATCCACGGACCCTCGATGATTGGCCCCTTCCCTCATGCACTCCTACTTACCATAGACCCTCTCTTGTAGCGACTATACCATGTGCCTGGACTGTCTTTGGGCCAGCGAGCCATTTTGCTCTGTAAAATAGGAGAGTGTTTCAGGAGGACAAGAAAGAGGAGTCACTCTTACCAGTTTACCACGTTTGTATTCACTGAACCAGGTGCCTGGATTCTCCTTCAGCCAGGAGGTGAGTCTGGCCTGAGAGACAGAGAGTCAGCTGAGTCAGTGCTGGATTCTCAGAGCACAGCAACAGTATACACATCTAGCGGATTGCATGCAGCGCAGAGTAGACTGACATCATTAGCCACTGCTGTAATTTAACCTTTAAAACCACCAGATAAACAACCAACACAATTCAGTCCTGTAAGCTGGTCTTTTGTACACTAATATAATCTGTATATTTTATTATATTATATTAAAAACTTTTAATGTATCTAAAATGATGCATATAAAATTATTTTAATTATTGTTTTAATTAACTAAGTAATTACTTATAATTCTATTAAATATATTGATAATTAATGTAATGTTAGTATTTGTAACTAAGTGAACCTAATATGTAAGTTAGTATTTGTAACTAAGTGAATAATATATAATAATATATTTATACAACAGTTCTGTCTGGTTCTCGAATCTTATTGGCTGATAGCTGTGCGATATTCTGCAATATCAGCACTCGTACAGCCTCTTTACCCTTCTGTATTACATGACAAGCAGAGGCATAAGCTCACAACAGTTTGACAAATATTGCAGCTGTTGGACAACATAATGTACTTTTTGCATCTATGCAGTTTTATTTATAAGGATAGTGCCTATTTTAAAATACTTTTCAATTGATGAGAGAGACCGCATAATAAGCCCTTAGCGGAGAAAAGTTGAGCGTTATTTCAAACTGCAGCTGATCAAATCATTAAGTGACAGGTGAGTGACATTCTAAGTCGATCTCTCTCTCTCTTTTATATGTTGTTGTGCTGTATTTATACCATAGTAATTTGGTAGTGTTTATTTTGCTTTGGCTTTCTCTGGGTTAATTATTGCGATATCCCGATTACAACAGAGAAATACTAGGACATGTCTCTAGAGTGATGGCATTTCATGCTGTTCAGCATTATTATCTTACAATGTGAGCAAAATCACCTGATTTGTCATCACTTTAGGCATTACACTAGAGAATCATTCAAATACTAACTCTAAGGTGACATTGGTGAATTAGCAACGATTTCTGCTGTTCTGGCCATCAGCTGCTGATGTGAAGGAGGGCGGGAAAAAAGGTAGCTCCTCATACAAAAGAATTTAAGACTTGCCGTGTTTGTTTTCTTTTTTTATATACATGATTATGCCATCGAGGAGTTGTATAAATGCAATGTCACACAAGCAGCAATGCGATAATGCTGTATATTGTTGCTGGTGCAACACTAATGCACTTGGCCTGCAACCTTGAGTCAATGCTTGCCTCCCACTTGTGCCAATATAAAGCCATATCCCACTGCTATGAGTGTGATATTGCTTTTATTTATTTATATGTATATATACAGTTGAAGTCAGAATTATTTGCCCCCCTGAATTATTAGCCCCCTGTTTATTTTTTCCCCCAATTTCTGTGTAACGGAGTGATTTTTTTTTTCAGCACATTTCTAAACATAATAGTTTTAATAACTTATTTCTAATACCTGATTTATTTTATCTTCGCCATGTTGACAGTAAATAATATTTGATAATAATACTAGATATTTTTCAAGAGACTTTTATACAGCTTAAAGTGACATTTAAAGGCTTAACTAGGTTAATTAGGTTAACTAGGCAGGTTAGGGTAATTAGGCAACTTACTGTATAATGATGGTTTGTTCTGTAGATTATTGGAAAAAATATTACATATTAAATATATTTGATAAAATAAATAATATATTTTAAATATATTTATTAAAATTAAATAAAAAAAAATATTGCTTAAAGGGGCTAATAATATTGACCTTAAATGGATTTTGAAAAATATAAACTGCTTTTATTCTAGCCGAAATTAAACAAATAAGACTTTCTCCAGAAGAAAAAATATTATCAGACATACTGTGAAAATTTCCTTGCTTTGTTAAACAAAAATTGGGAAATATTTTAAAAAGAAAAAAAATAAATAAATCAAAGGGGGGCGAATAATTCTGACTTATCAACTGTGTGTGTGTATATATGTATATATATATATTGCTTAGTAAACAAAAGACACAAAAAAACAAAATAAAATGGTTTAAAGTCTTATACAACAGTGTTAAAATCATAAAATATTTTAAATGAACAAGCAAGTTGCTTAAAAACTGAAGTAAATGTAAAAACATTTTTTATTGTTATTTAACTATTTTTAGACAATTTTTTATGATTTTTAAACAAAAAGACATATTATAATTATAATTATCACAACAAAGTCATTTTTATTTATTGAAAAATTAATGGTGAGCAAAATTAATATTAATTTTAATTAAGAATTATAGAAAATTATGTAATTGTTTTATAAAAAAATTAACAATCTTTTTCTGAATAAAAATGTATTTGACCAATGAAAATAAAAATGCGTAAAGTCATAAAGCCCTAAAATTATTATCAATCATGATAATTAAAATATATAAAAGACTTATAAAAAGCATTTGGTAAGAAGAGGTGAGAGCAGGCAGGAGAAGGTTATCTGTTGTCTGCATCTGCTGGTGTGAAGAGTGAGCCTGTGGAAGAACTCATGTTGGTTATTGAGGGTCAATTTTACACTCACAGAATCTGAATGTACATCAGCAACACTTCAAACACTCAAAAATGCAAATAACTCATCACACTTCATACACAAACACCATAAACCTACTATTATATAAGAGCCTTCACTATAATCGGCACTGAGATATTCTGACCTGCCTATAGGTTTAAGTTGAGCAGACCTTATTCAGCTACCAAAAAAAAAAAAGTAGATGCTGTTCAAGAAGGCATTCTGATGTACTTTCCACAGATTCTCTCTGGACAAGAAAACCTCCAGCACATTCGTTCTGTAAAACTCAAGATGTGACCTTAAAAGTAATGTGACATATTGAACACATTGGTTTTTCTGTTCCTCTGTGCATGTTGAACAGTTTCTCTCAGGAGCTGTTTTAGTAATACAGAGAG
>CAIGQZ010014833.1:0-10743 GCA_903798205.1 Danio tinwini
TATATCAGGCCCCTAACACCAGGGGGTTTCAGGTGGTTTTAAAGACCCACCCCTCAATTACAAAGGTCCAGAATTTGTCCCATACATTTGTCTTATTTTGACTGCTACAACATTTTTTCAACTTTTATTCTAAATCCTGGACCTTATTATTGAAACAAAAAATGACAGATGAAGCACCAAAAGTGGACCATATAAATTATAAAAGAATTTAAATACTAAGTTGGTTATTGTTGTTATCCATGAATTTTCTATCAAATGTAAGTTTTTTACAAGAGAGGCTGGAAAAATCATGAAGCTCTTATTATTAATGTGTTTTAATTTATTATTATTCAAATAGCCAAATTCTGACTGAGGAAAGTTGAATGTGCTGACCAGTTTGTTATTTGCCTAATGAATAACAATAGGCTACAGTTTTTAATAAAAATTTTTAACACATTCCTATTTTTTTCTAATGATATATGTTGTAATTTGTATTTTTAAAATAAGTATTTGTTCATATTTCTTTACTCTAAATCTTTAGGAAATATTTTGGTGCAATAAAAAGTGTGAATATAATGACAAGCTAATTCAGCCAAAAAAATAGTACTTAAAATGTCACTAAAATGCAGTATTTAAACCTCATAATTAAACAGATGAGGCGAATAACTGCAAAAAGGTCCACATTTTGAGGAAAAAAAAAGTTTTAATGTGCCGCTGATGCCGTTTTAATTTCCCTTTTAATTCTATTATATTGATGAAATAATGTCATAAATTCTGGAATTATTGTAAAAAAAAAAAAAAGTTTTTGTTCCACCTCTCTTTCTCTCCCATCAACCCCCCTGCTTTTTCTCTCCCTCCCTCTCTTTCATCCTCACCCCTCTCTCCATGCACGCGCGCGCGCGCACACACACACGACATCCGTGGGCATCTCTCCGCTCAGCTCCACTGGCTCCGCAAGTGCCTCGAGCGCTGATCGCACTTCTAAAAGACTTTTACTGAGAATGAAAGAGCGCAACACAAACGGGGCACCTTTATCGACTTATCAAGTGAACCTATGCTGTGAACCGTCACAGATGATTTTAATATATACTTTTATTACTTTTTCTCTTCATGAAAGTTGCTCGACTCAACAGGTTACAGAAAGTGAGCTGGTGCATTAAGAGTCTACTGCGTTCAGTCTCCGCTCAGGATGAACGGAACGTTTTTTAACCACACGGTTTTTACGCACGGCGCTCTGCTGAATCGCAGTCAGGAGCTCGCAGGGACGCTGGTCGACTGCTGCACGGGGAACGGGAGCGAGGTGACCGCAAACGACGGCGGGGGCTCTTTGGTTCTCGCCCAGGATGAGCGCAAGCTGTTCGTTACGCGCGTGGTGCAGATCGCGGTGCTCTGCGTGCTTTCGCTCACGGTGATGTTCGGGATCTTCTTTCTCGGCTGCAATCTCATGATCAAGTCCGAAAGTATGATTAACTTTCTAGTCAAGGACCGGAGATCATCCAAAGACGTCGAGGCGGTGATGATCGGACTGAGTTAGCCAGTGAGAGGGTCACACCTATAAACAACCGGGCGGAATAAGGCGCGAGTGGCACCTGCTTTTCCCCTGATTGGGAGGCAGGAAGATATGCAACTTACACTTTCACTCCCGATCTCTTGGAAGAAAACTCCGATGTGGACAAGCAGAGGAAGACAGATGAAAAAGTTGCACGTTTACGAAACGAGAATGTATTTGTCCATGTTTACGTAGCTTTTTGTATTTGAGGTCGTTTTTTCTTGTGCTTTTTTACAGTGAAGTGTTTACACGTTTTTATCTCAGATAAAAAAAGCAAAGTATGTGTTTATTGTATTTTGTTTGTAAAAAGAAAAGTGCAAATTATGACTCAGATTCAGGAGTTTATCTCGCGACGTGTAGCTACTATTGTAGATTCATCAAAAACATTTTTAACCACATAATTTTATTTATTAGTAAATACAATATACCTAACGTCTTATCGACACTCCCGCACAACCATAATGTCATATAATGGATAGCGCACGAGGAACTTGTCGTGGTTAGCGAGCTCATTTCTAGCTCTAAAATACTTTTTAATAAAATTCTAATCATTTTCTCAGTTTATGTGCTTTATATGTGGAACATTGATCAGCATAGGAAGCCCGTGTAGTGTGTTATCATCGATAACATGATATAAGAGTTTTTAAACAAAGGTGCCAGGAAAAACCAAAGAGGTTTTCACGGTGATGCTATAAAATTACTATTTTTGGTTCCCCAAAGAAACTTTTTATTTTATATTAAACTATTTTAAGAACCACTTTTTTTCTAATTAATCTTATTCTAAAACCACAATAAAATAAAAGATTCTGTGGAATAGCCTCCATGGATGGTAAAGTTTCTTCATGGAACCATTAATAAAGTAAAATGTCTTCATTTACTAACTCTCACCTGGTTTTAAACTTTTGTGAATTATTTAAAATTGTATGAGGACTGTTGGAAACAAGCAGACATTGGAATAAAAACACTATGGCAGTCAATGACTGCTGCTTTCCAACATTCTTCAGTATTTCTTCCTCTGTGTTCTACAAACAAAAGCTTTAAACAGATTTGGAACAAGTAAAAGATGAGTAAATGATGACAAAATCCCTTTAAGATATACTACTTTTGTGACCATGGTTTAGCAACAGGTTACAATAAGTAGAATAAACTTTTAGCATCACTGAAAACCTTACCTGTAAACCTGTATGTACTAGTAGAAATTATGTACATCATATTTTATGTTTTGACTTCTTTTTGGGCCTCAAGCATTATGCTTGGACGTATTCAGACTTCTCTAAAGCAACAACCCTGGTCTTTACGAGACAATCACTTCCAAAAGCATGCTATTTTGTGACCTTTGCACCTTAAATCACAGTTGTTTTGATTTTGAAGATGTTAAAGTGTATTTTTCTTGAAGTTTACCTTGTGTGTAGCATGAGATGAGATATTCGTCTGGTGGAGGAACTTGCACGTTTAAATTATTATTATTATTTTTTTTACCCTGATCACAGTGAATGACGGATGTCTCTCCCTCTGCATGCGCAATGCTCAGTGTCAGGCACTTTCTAAAACCTCAATTGCTGCATGGAGTATTTTGTAAAATCTTGACTTGCAGACTTGAATTAGTGCAGCATGCTTTGAATAAAGTTGTTCAAAACATTGTTGCATTTGTTGTTGTTTTTTCATCCAAATGTCAGGTTCACAGAAGAGAGAATTAACAGGCCAACTATGCCAAATTTGGGTTGCAGGTTTTAGTTGTTTTTATACAATATAAAAATCCAAAAGACCTTCGTTTGAGTGTGTTGTGGGGTAGGATGCAAGTCTTTGACGTGTTCACAGAAGGGCAGTGCTTCAGGGAAAATATAAATTGTGGTGCCCAATTTTTCTAAAGCAAATAACAAGGCTTACTCAAAGCTCTGTGTGAAAAATCTGAAAAAAAATGTGGACTAATTTGTGATAAAATATTTAAAGTAGCCTATAGTGTTAATTATGCTGCATGAAAAAGCAGCTCACAATTTAATAAAGACTCGCTGTTCCTTAACACTTTTCACAAGAGTTGTAAACTTATTTTTAGTTTAGCTTGTGTCTGTAGAAAATAATACTTTTTACTTCATCCAATTTTATTTACTCCTAAATATGCTTGTTTATGATTAAAAATGGTTATATCATGGCTATATTTTTGGAAATAGCCAATTAGCCAAAAAAAAAAAAAAAACACAGGATGGGTCAAAATGATTAATTTTATTGAGTGAAGATAATGTTCCATGAAAACATTTAGATATATTTGCTACTGTAAATCTAAATAAATTAATATACAGTGCTGAGAGATCAATTTTGACAACTTTAAATGCGACAATTTAAACTATTCAAATAATTTTTTTAAGATAAGTGGTTGTAAGCAATTTATTTGGGCTGAATTTAAACAAACAAATTAAGTTGAACATTACGAAGTGTAATTTGTTTGTTTAAATTCAACCCATATACTGTAAAGTGTCGCAAATATTCAGCCAAATATTATCATATCCTAACAAACTATACATCAACAGAAAGCTTATTAATCTAACTTCCATGTGATGAAATGTATATAAAAATATATATTGAAGATGCATAATAGGTCTGGTTGTCTATAGACAGGGTCACAAATTATTTTTCATCTTATGTATATAAAATATGGCAAATGGACACTCAAATGTGTGCTTAACATGCAAAAACTAATGATAATATTTGATGATAATATTACATTTCAGGTTGTTTAACTTTCATCAAACAAATTTCACTATAAAATCTCATTATTTTATCAGTTTTATTTGTTGGCTGGTTGGTTTATTGGCAGAATGCACATGACTGAATCCAAATAAAACATATATTTATTTATTGTTTGCAAATGTTCCATTAATATTTGCATTAATATTTTACAACAATACTATATGTTTTTGACAGCTGCCAATGATGATGCTAATCATTTATTTTTGCATTAGAAGATGTTACTATATGAAAAAAATTATTAACACTGTTTAAGTACCAGGCGACGTAGTGGCCCAGTAGGTAGTGCTGTCGCCTCACAGCAAGAAGGTCGCTGGATCGAGCCTCAGCTGGGTCAGTTGGCGTTTCTGTGTGGAATTTGCATGTTCTCCCTGTGTTCGCGTGGGTTTCCTCCGGGTGCTCCGGTTTCCCACACAGTCCAAAGACATACGGTACAGGTAAATTGGGTAGGCTAAATTGTCCGTAGTGTATGAGTGTGAATGAGATGTGCATGGATGTTTCCCGGAGATGGGTTGCGGCTGGAAGGGCATCCGCTGTGTAAAACAAATGCTGGATAAGTTGGCGACCCCAGATTAATAAAGGGACTAAGCTGAAAAGAAAATGAATAAGTACCAATTTTCACTATTAACTACTGGATTATTAACTGCCTATTACTCGGATATTAAAGGAGAGCTATTATGAAAAAATCATCTTTAAAAGGGGTTTAAACTAAGTTGTGTGACAACAGAGTGTGAATATAGCCAGCTTCTAACGCCACCCATTAGTGATGATCTGAGGCATAGGCGTTTGTAGCTCCACCCTCTGCCTGGGAGCACAATCTCATTTGAATTCAAAGTGACAGTCACCAGAACGGCACAATATGTATCAAAGCCTATGATAGGGAAATTTTAAAAGAGTAATGCATAATGAGCTGTGTGTTATTTTGACCTAAAGCTTCACATACAGTGACATCAGAGACTCATTTTACCTCTTGTAACAAAGATAATAGATCCCCTTTAGCTTTTTACTAATAAAGTATGATCTTATTCTACATCTCTAACCCTATTAAACCCAACTACTACCTTACTACTAACCAGGACTTACTTTGTGCCGCAACACTTCGGATCCGGCACCTCTGAAATCTGACCCGGCACCTCATTTTACCTATCCACCTCCTCAACCGCCCTCTTACCTCGTCGGCTGTTCACTTTCACTTTCTTCCGCGACTCCCCAACCCTCTTCACTTTTGTCTGCGACACCCCCGCCCTACTCACTATCGTCCGCGACAGCCCTACGCCATCGACCGCGCCAACCCCCCCACTCCCCTTCCCACTCTCGTGCACGCGACACCTCTGAATTATTTTTTATTATTTATTAAATTGTCCATTTATTGTATTTTATTATCATCTACCCCCACCCCAACCCTAAACCCAATCGTCACAGTAACCTAAAAACAGTAGTTGTACCAAGTATTATTTATGTTATCTATTAAATTACCCAATAAATTGTATTTTTTAACACCTACCCCACACCCTAACCCTAAACCCAACCGTCACAGTGCTGTAAAATATAAATTTTTGTTATACAGTGTCATAAAAAAATGCTGCTATATTAATACTTCCGTCCGGCCGCGTATCCGATCTAGACTTTACCCTCCATCATCAGGTAACATGCCGGATCTGTTACCCCGATCTGTTCCGGGACCTCACAATTCACAAATTAAGCACTGCCACTAACTATTAATAAACAGAAAAGAAAAATATTTATAGTCATAGTTGGTAAATTAATAGCTATTGATAGGAATTGTACCATAAAATAAAGCAGGGCCTAAGTTGGACTTTGAGTTATATCGTTAGTCTTAGACATTAGCACTTTTGGGCCAAACTTTTGCTCAGTATCTGGTCTTTCATGTACATTTTTGAGATGTTGCTGCTTCTTGTTGTGTTGTTTTGTTTGTTTGTTTGTGCTTTTAAGCCAATGGAAACAGATGTTAAATTCATGATGTAAATCTACTGCGCACACTCATACACACAGATACCGGTGTGAAGACAGCCAGAGAACAACAGCGACCCTCTTGCCCAGTAATACACAAAGTTTCTGATTTCCATTGTAATTTTTTTTTAATGCTACAGTAAAAATCCATAACCTGGTTATCAGTAAGATTCCTTAATATGCACAGTTAACTTTTTTTTGTTAACAATAATATGGTTATTTTTCTCATCCATTATGTACATTAGATGTTTTGCTACATCTAATATTGATAAATAATAGACTGTAAAAATGCTGGGTTCTACACAACCGATTTGTGTTGGGACAACATGAAGGAATTAAGTTCACTTATTAGTTTAAACAAATAGGATTGCACATAAAACAATTAGGTTGACCAAAAACACTTAACAATTGTCTTGTTTCATCTTGTTTTATATGTAATTTGAACATATAATTTTTTGAGTGTGCTTATGCTTTACTTTAGTGTCATGTTGATGGTGTTTAGTGTTCAATTCAGTTCAAGCTTATTTGTATAGCGCTTTTCATAATCATCGTTTTAAAGCAGCTTTACAAAAGGTACACATTATTGTGCTTCAATTAGATTCAGAAAGTTAAAGGTGCGATTCAGGATTTTAACAAGTTTTGATTGAGCATTTGTTGACTGCTGTGACTGCAGCCTGTGTAAACGTGCAATGGCCGGTCTGCGTGAACAGAGGTGCGCGGTTGTTGACAGACAGTTTGGGCTACTTGTCAGAATTATGGTAATTGTTGGCCTGACAATATTTAATTGGACGAACATTTTTAAGTCTTATGCCTTATCCAGAATATAAAAATACATATAAATACATTTAGATCATTTATTTTAATCATTAAAAAGACTTTCAACCTGCACAACAAAAAATGTTTCTAAAGACAATCACCTACTTTAAGCTTATTAGTTACCATAAATTTAACAACTTTAGCTAATTAACTGATAACAAATAGCTTTTATCAGTTAAGCAACTTTGGGGATTTACACCTACCTAACTTTAAACAGTAACAGTTCCTGACTCCAGTAAGCTACAAACAAAAACAGGGTATCATTGGAAAGAAGACACTTTGACTGTGGTAAAAGGGGAAGTTACATGTTAAAAAATATTAAAAAAAGTTATACATTATGAAGTCATGAGAAAAAAAATTATTGTTCAATATTTGTTTTTCCATATACAAACACAGGAAAACATTAATGTAATGTCCTAGAAAAAAATATGACTTGAAAGCCAAGTGTCTCATGAGTTTATATTTCAAATTTGATGAAGATAGCATGCAAAATGAATTTCTGTAAAAAGTTTGCTGAGACTATATTGCTGTCCTCCTTTCTCTCACCGTCAGAGGCACTTTCTCAAAAACAACTATCCCAAACTAAAACGTTCACAGTTGCCGAATAATTTGGTCAACATTCAGTTTATGTATCTTTGAAAAGAAGACACTCTGGGCTTTATTATCCATCATTTAGAGTTTATAATGCTCAAAATAAAAAAAAAAGTTATAGATGCTTAAGTAATGTAAAAAAAATTGCACCGCACTAAACATTTTATTATTTCATAAACAAATGTGTGAAATTAGTCCTGGAGCAACACATAAAAGTAATAGGTCAAAAGCTACATAATCTCCTGAGTATATGTTTTAAATTTGATGCCAATAATTTGATGCCAATGCAAAATATTTTTTTTAATTATTTGTCTGAGACAATGTCTTGTGATTTTCTCCCTCTCCTTGTTTATGGAGAGGTCTGATGACCACACATGTACTGGGGTTTCTAACACAACTGTTTTAGTCTTTTCACATACCACAAATTTTAAATTGTAAAATAATAGACAGAAACGTATAGTATAAATGATTTATTTGAGCACAACAAGTACATTGTGTGAAATAATTCCAGTGCATATGCAACAAAAAAAAGTCTTAGAAGAGTTGTTGTTTTGCTGTCTCACTTTGCTCCTGGCTGCTGGTTGAAATCCACTCCACAGCAGAAATTCAGCTACATGACAAAAAAAAAAAAAACAGAATTAGGATTCAGTTGTAAACAACTGTATTTCTCCCCCTGTTTAGCAAAAACGATTTACTCTGAGGCTCTTTTATAGACATGATAATTATTACAGATAGCTTACAGCAACCATCAGATAAATGGCAAACATATGATAATGCCAAACATTACTGAAAGATTATCGCTACCGGAGAGACATTCACACCTGTAGGCACAAGCAAGCTTCACAGAAGAACTAAGACGTAAACAATGTAATAAAACTCACCATTAGAAAATACCAGAGTACTCTTCATTCAGGTCATGTAAGTATCAGTTCTCCTCAGAAATATTCTCCTCTTCGCTTCAAACTATCTCTCAAAACTCTCTTCAGCAGAACAAAACTTTTGATCTATTTTCATTGTCTACCAGCGAGATATATCCAGCTGCAGGCCCGCAGAACCACACACGTTTCAGGCACACACAATCTAGGCAAACCATATATGGTAACTAACTTCTTATGAGTATTATCGCCACCTACTGTATTTTACAAATATTGTGATCGAGACCGTCCGTGCTACGATTACCATGCATTAGACTGTGAACAGTTTATATAGCGGCAAATCAATGCCAATATTAATCGAGCGCAGTGGTGATTACGTGCGAGGAGAAGTGAACTGCGAGCAGATTACAAGCCTACACGCGAGGAAACTACAGCTCGCGGGCGCACAGGGGATCTTCACGCCCGCGCTGAACTGATCCACCGCAAGGAAGCGGGCCTCGTGCGCGCACATCATCATCTGCATCAAAGGTCATGCCTACAGCACGCGCGCGATCACTACTCTCCGCTTGCTCGCTGGATCTTTTCTCTGCTCGCGCGAAACTTTTGGGATTTTGTCAGTCCTGGGGCGGGACTCTCCGTACTTGTTATCTCTCACGCTATTGGTTGCTTTCCCTTTCTGGAAGTTAGCCGGGATTGGACGCAGGTTAAAGATCACGCCATTAAATATGAATATATATATAAATTGCAAGTTATAATCATAAGAAACTTTCTGAGATGCTATATGAGGATTTAATCTCGAGAAACTGTCAAATAATAATGAATAATCTTAATCAACTAACATTAACTAACATTCTTGTAAAAATGACTTTCTGAACCCATTTGATTTGTCCCGTACAGCACTTCTATGTTCAGTTTTACTTCTATGCTGATTAACTGCTCATTATGACACTTGGGGATAATCTTTCTAGGAAATAGAAGAGTCTTCAGAAGAGTTTAGATGGCATTTGCTTTTTAGATCTTTCCATATAATGCATATTTTATGAGCAGTGCAGCTTTGTATATTATTATAATTATTAACAATATTAATAATAAAGATCAGTGGAAAATGGTGGTTCTAGGATTTCCTGAGGGGAACACACACACACACACATACTTATATATATATATATATATATATATATATATATATATATATATATACAGTTGAAGTCAGAATTATTCATCCCCCTGAATTTTTTCCTCGCAATTTCTGTTTAATGTTGAGAAAATTTTTTCAACACATTTCTAAACAATAGATTTAATAACTCATCTCTAATAGCTGATTTATTTTATCTTTGCCATGATGACAGTAAGGGCGACGCAGTGGTACAGTAAGTAGTGCTGTCACCTCACAGCAAGAAGGTCGCTGGTTCGAGCCTCGGCTGGGTCAGTTAGCGTTTCTGTGTGGAGTTTGCATGTTCTCCCTGCATTTGCGTGGGTTTCCTCTGGGTGCTCTGGTTTCCCCCCAGTCCAAAGACATACGGTACAGGTGAATTAGGTAGGCTAAATTGTCCGTAGTGTATGAGTGAGTGTGGATGTTTCCCAGAGATGGGTTGCGGCTGGAAGGGCATCCGCTGCGTAAAAAACGTGCTGGATAAGTTGGCGGTTCATTCCGCTGTGGCGACCCCGAATTAATAAAGGGACTAAGCTGAAAAGAAAATGAAATGATGACAGTAAATATATTTGGCTAGATATTTTCAAGACACTTCTATACAGCTTAAAGAGACATTTAAAGGCTTAACTATTATTAGGTTAACTAGGCAGGTTAGGGTAATTAGGCAAGTTATTGCATAATGATGGTTTGTTCTGTAGACTATCGAAAAAATATATAGCTGAAAGGGGCTAATAATATTGACCTTAAAATGGCTTTTTAAAAAAATTTAAACTGCTTTTATTCTAGTCGAAATAAAACAAAAAAGACTTTCTACAGAAGAAAAAATATTATCAGACATACTGTGAAGATTTTCTTGCTCTGTTAAACATCATTTAGGAAATATTTAAAAAAAGAAAAACTAATTCAAATGGGGGGCTAATAATTCTGACTTAAACTGTGTGTGTGTGTGTGTGTGTGTGTGTGTGTGTGTGTGTGTGGTGAGTGTGTGTGTGTGGTGTGTGTGTGTGTGTGTGTGTGTATACACACACACACACACACACACACACACACACACACACACACACACA
>CAIGQZ010014974.1:0-13464 GCA_903798205.1 Danio tinwini
TATTATAATATAATATTATAATGACTAATAATGAATAATATATATAATGACAGTACCTTTAGCGAAAAAACAAGAATACAAGCCATAAATTATTAATCGAGTACTGTTACTGTATGTTATTAAGCATTTCTCTTTGATGAAAAAGGTCCACTATAGCCTATAAAATAATCAACATAGAAACAAAAAAAATGCCATATTAAAGAAATGCTTTGATATTGCCTAAGGTCATTTTTACCACAAGTGATAATTATCTGAGACACAAGATGGTGCCAGCTGCATTTGTGTGAAACAAGAGAAAGAGAGGATGTATCTCCTAATATGGTCCACTGAATGTGTGAAAGACTGATTTTGCTGAACTGTAGGACATCCACAGCAAGCAGACAATGCGTTTTGTCATTTTAATGGAAATGCGAGCTGGTTCTGAGTCAGTGTGACCCTCTGGTCGGGCACCAGATTCAGCTCTGGCACCAGCAGACTTAGTGGAAAACAGGCTTAAGAGTTGAATACTATGAATGATCACTTTGTGGAATGCAGGAGTTAATCTGGTGCAGTATTTACAGTGACTAGCAGTTAGCTTGGGGAAGGATGGTGGCCCAGGTCAAAGTCCCTTTCAAGGAATGTCAGTTTACTCGACAGCCATATTTGCATTGCCACCGGGCAGTTCATCCAAGAACAAAGCCCTATCTAAATGAATGAGGGAATTCTGAAATCTGGAAAACTGCTTGCTGAACTAGCAATTCAATTACATATTTTAAATCAGCACCAAATCTGGGCTTTTTCTCAATTACAAGAACACAGAGAACGGACTTGTGATCTCATGGAGATCAGTCTTGCCAGGGAGACCGTGTGAAAACAGAACACATCTTGTGAGAAATGAGATGCTGCGTTCTTCCTGATGGTCACATGACTTTCACGCATTTTTAAGAGAAAAATTATTTAAACATTACAGCATCCATACAAAAATGTATTGTTTTTTCCCCCTTTTTCAATATATGTAACGTGCACAAAAAACTTACAAATATACGTTGCACAATAAAATAAAACAGATTTTAATAAGAATTTCAGCCAATAAACACCCTTAATGTGTTTATGCCTCTATTAAGATTTTCATGGTGATGTTTATATTCACCGTCTCATTTAGGGAAACTCCTGAGATAAATAAGTTATATCTCTGAACATTAATAATAAAACTTTATAAAATGCTGCGTTTCCCACCTCCTTTATTCAGTCTGGGACTGGGACTTCTAGAGCGAGTTCAGTGCTCAAGTCTGCATCGGTGCATCCTCGATCACAAGAACACAACGTCCACGTGTAAAACTTCCAGTGTTTACATATATGAATATGGCCACGGTGTAAATGCACAGTACAGTTACGATCTTATTGCCACATTAGATCTTTATGATAACATAATATATGTCTTCAGGGATTTCCTGAAGGTAAATCCTAAAAAATAACACAACTGGATTAACTACAGCAGTCGCGATGGTCTGATCTTATATGAAGCAAGAGATCGCGATGACATATGATGACGTGTGCAGGTTCTGTAGTGCTGTCCCAATTTTTAGGGGTAAATTTTGAAGCCCTTCCCCTTCACACTCGTTTTTAACGGCCAAGGGGAAGGGGTACAAAAATTGGGATTGGGCCTAACTCTATACAAAGTGCACAAATAATGCATTTTGACAGTGTTGCATCGAATATCACAGCTTTTCTCATCTGTGGCATCCTGTCAGTGTGTGCCAGTCAATAAGTCTGCGTTCCTCGTTTTCTCACACCCTGTGAGGCGCATATGGATCCTTCATTTTGCTTTCTCTTCATGATCCCCTCTCTCTCTCTCTCTCTCTCTCTCTCTCTCTCTCTCTCTCTCTTTCACTCTGCCGTCCTCCAACAGCGGGAGGAAATGCATGCTTTTCATCATTCCAGCCTTGTCTCTCAGCCACAGCTGGCAAATTAATTTAGGTGCTTTCTACACTGCAGCTCAGAGTCGCATTAGAACGCAGAGCATGGAGCAAGAATAATCGCACAGTTGAGTAAAACCTTGAGAGATCTTTACTTGAGGACATTTAGAGCATTTGAGGAGGCTGACCACCTCCTGTATAGGTAGGCTAATGAGATTGGCGGAAATCACACATTCAGTCACAGATGAGCAAAAGACAGCATTCATAGCATAAGTTAGCCTCTTATCCTTTGAGTTATTATGCTTAACATTATATAAAAAAATCGCTTAATAGTATAATAGCTTCTTTTAATGAACATTAAGTTAGGTGGCATGGTGGCTCAGTGGTTAGCACTTTCATCCCACAACAAGAAGGTCACTAGTTTGAATCCCAACCAGGGGTGCGTTTCCCAAACAACGACATAACTCCCGGCTGAACTAGTATGATACATCGTTTGGTAAAAGAACGATGAAGTGACGAGTGTTTCCCAAAAACTGTAGTTTCTTTGTCGCAGATTCGTCATTTGAACCACGTTAGTTATAACATAAAACGCTCATAATGATGCTCTAAACAGGGTGGAGTAATAACTTCTTTAGAGAGGAACCCCATCATTTCTTTGTGCAAATTATATTGTTTTACACAAAAATGCATTTAAAATAAAATCCAGTATTAGTTTTGGTAAAAACATGAACTCGTTTTCCATATTAATTTAAATATATGCACATATATAGAACCTATGTTTCCTTTACAAATATTATTGAGAATATTCCATATTCTTTTCTAAAACATAAAATCATTTACAAAACCTAACACATATTCTAATCTCATATATAAATCATATAAATAAATAATGAGGCTATTTATTAAGAAATGAAATTTAATATTTATTATTTAGTAGGAAATTAAAAAATCCTACTTTAATAATATTAATAATGATGGTGATGATGATGATGATTATTATTATTATTATTATTATTATTATCCTAAAGTAGGATAATGTTTATTTAAAAAATAATAATTTTAAAGTCTACTTTTACAATTTGACACATGCAAACTACTGCAGAAATGTTCTAACCAATTGGTCCATGTCATATACAGTACAGATACTTAATAAATTACCTACTATAAATTAAAAGCATTATTGTATGCTATGTTTTTTTGTTTTCACAAGCTTTGGAGACATAACATAAATCCCACTTTAAAATAATAACTCACCTATAGCTTTAGTCATGAGGCTGTGTTCAAAATGACATTAATGTTTTCAAGGTGCACTGCGAAGGGGGCACAAGTAAACATGAAGATAGCTAAAACTGAACTGTAAAAATACTTTGAAAGCAAATTACACCTAAGAGAGATGACCTTAATGCTTTTTTATTTTTAATCATTCCAAGTTTAAATGTTAGAATGTTCTAAATGAATAGGGCATAGGGAATAAGTGGGAATAGAACACAGCCAGGAACCAGTTTCTAACTACAACTCCAGAGGTGTAGTTGCAAGTGCACAAGTTTGCAACGCAGTTTGCGAATGTTCGTTGGAACGATGGATTTGGGAAATGGCAAATCAACGAACTATGTTTGTAGCGACGCAACTTGCAACCTTAGTTGGCTAACGATGGTTTTGGGAAATGCACCCCAGGCCAGGAGGCTTTTCTGTGTGGAGTTGTGGAGTGCATGTTTTTCCCGTGTTTACGTAGGCTTCCTCTGGGTGCTCCGGTTTCCCCTGCAGTCCAAAGACATGTGGTATAGGAGAATTAGCTTAGTGTATGAGTGTGTTTGTGAATGAGAGAATGTATGGGTGTTTCCCAGTGATTGGATGCAGCTGAACATTAAGTGGTTATGCTTTGACACTTAAATGGATAGTTTACTCAAAAATGACATACTTGTATTGTTTTAAATCTTTTAAAGTTTTTTTTGTTCTGTTGAACACAAGATATTTTGTAAAAGGTTGGAAACTGGTAACCAATGACATCCATAGTAGAAAAACTAATGTTATCAAAATCAGTGGTTTACAACATTTTTCAATATATCTTTTTTTTACAGTTTTAACAGAAAAAAAAACTCAAATTGGTTTGGAACAAGGGTGAGTAAATGGTGACAGAATTTAAATTAATTTTCCAGTGATGGGTTGTGGCTGGAAGGGCATCTGCTGCGTAAAACATGTGCTGAATAAGTTGGTGGTTCATTCTGCTTTGGCGACCCGAGATTAATAAAGGGACTAAGCCAAAAAGAAAATGAATGAATGAATTTAAATTAATGGGTGATTTATTTCTTTAAAGCAAGACTTTTTTTTTGAAGGATCACATAAAAAATTGCAGACATTTTTGTATTACACATTGTCTAAAATGTTTGAATATTCAAATTATGAATTACTTAAATATTTGCTAATCTGCATCAATTTCTAGCACAAAATAGTCTGATTATTGGATGAAGACAAGTTACAGTTTTTCTCAGTGGCTTTGGTGCATTTCTCACAACACTATTTACATTTTCACAACAGTTAATGCATTTCTCAAAACAATTAGTCATTTGTGCACATCATAGTAGCAGTTTCTCATTCCTTCCAGCAAATTGCAAATGCTTTTGGACATGCATCAATTGCTTTCATACAACTCTCTGCTGTTTGTAACATTATCATTTGCTTATGTCATGTCAGTCAAAATGAACTAAACTTGTGGATGCTGAATAGTCATTCCATATAAAACGTATAGTCTTCGTTTCATTACTTGAGTCATTACATACAAAAATGTTGAACTAGTTGTCAAAATTTGTCAAGCAAATTTTATTAACAAAAATTGTATCTTTTTTTCCTGAAAATGTCTACATTGAACAATTTCACGAATGATTTACAGACCCGTGTATGTTGTAGGTTCAGTTCCAATATGTATTGCAATATTGTTTACAGTTGTGCGCAGCTCTACTCAAAGGGAGTTTGTTTGTTGTAAATAAGGGTGTATTTATTCTTTTGCACAATGCTGTGAATAAATTAGACATGTAAAGAGCATCTGCAGTAAAAATGTGAAACATACATATTCAGTGTCTTGTACTCAGATACCTCACTAAATGCAGTGATGTCTAACTTTACTGTAGTTTTTAAATGGCTGTGCAAATAGTATATAGTGCTGTCTTGAGCGTTTTCAGAAAGTTTCACCAAAATCTGACTTTTATGCATTGGTTCTAATGTAAACTGTCATAATGAAAACATGACAAAGCAATTTGACTATCTTGTTCATAAACAATGGTGTCAGGACTTTTCATTTTGATGACACTGACACTTTCATTGACATAAATACTTGCTTTTGAGGAATGAGCTATCTATTTTGAGCAAGTGACACGCTTTTGCAGGTTATCCACTAGGTTTTGCAGTTTGTACTAATTGTTTTGAGAAATGCATTAACTGTTGTGCAAATGTAAATAGTGTTGTGAGAAATTCACCAAAGCGAGTGAACATTTTTTTAAAATTTATTTTGTTTTCCACATATTAAGAGAGAAATCATTTACAGAATGTGTTTTATGAATCTTATTTCTTCAGTCAATCATTTTTCCTTCAGCTTAGTCCCTTCATCAGGGGTCGACACAGGGGAATGAACCACAAACTTATTCAGCATATGTTTTACACAGCGAATGCCCTTCCAACTACAGCCCAGCAC
Organism: Danio tinwini; assembly: GCA_903798205.1. Lineage (NCBI taxonomy): Eukaryota > Metazoa > Chordata > Actinopteri > Cypriniformes > Danionidae > Danio > Danio tinwini. The sequence continues at coordinate 5,581 of CAIGQZ010014974.1, forward strand.
TGAGAAACACCCCTACACTCTCGCATTCACACTCATACACAATTTGACTTTTTTAAATCACCTATACCACATGTCTTTGGACTGTGGGGGAAACCGCAGCACTCGAAGGAATCCCAGGCGAACACGTGGAGAACACACAAACTCCACAGAGAAATGCCAACTGGCCCAGCTTGGACTCGAACCTTTTGTGAGGCGACAGTGCTAACCACTAAGCCACCATGTTACCCTGTATCTTAATAATAAAATAATGTAAACAGCCAGAAAAAAACTATGAATATTCATTTTCCTAATTAAGCATATTGCAGTATGTATGCACAAATCCCCATGTGAAAACCTTCATAATATAAACATGGATAAAACTGAAGATGTTTTTAAGTGGAGATTTATGTTTCAGTTCAAGAGGAAAAATATTTGGAGAAAACAGGTTTTAATGAAAAAATATGTACAGTAACCGTCTTAGTGATAGTTCACATAGTATGCAAATTCTGTCACCATTTAATGAACTTCCAACTGTTCCAGACTGAGCTTCTGTCTTGTCTTGAACAGCAGCCATTGACTTCCACAATATTATTATTTCCTAATATGGATGTCAGTGGCTGTTGGTTTCTAACATTTTTCATAACATCTGATTTTGTCTTCAACAGAGGTAATAAATTCACAAAACTTTAGAAGCAATTTAATGTAATTTAAAAAAAAAAGTTTTTATTGTATGCGGACAGTCACAAAATTTATTTATTTTCTTTTTGGCTTAGTCCCTTTATTAATCTGGGGTTGCCACAGTGGAATGAACTGCCAACTTATCCAGCATATGTTTTACGCAGTGGATGCCCTTCCAGCTGCAATCCATCACTGGGAAACATCCATACATACTCAAACACTTTAGACAATTTAGCCTATTTAATTCACTTATATCGCATGTCTTTGGTCTTGTGGGAGAAACCGCAGCACCCGGAGGAAACCCACGTCAACATGGGGAGAACATGCAAACTCCACAAAGAAACGCGAACTGACCCAGCCGAGGCTCGAATCAGTGACTTTTTTTGCTGTGAGGCGAACATGCTACCTAATGCACCACCATGCAGCCCAGTCACAAAATGTTAACATCAAAATGTATGAATGTGTTTCAGAATGTACAGTCTTAAAAATGGAAAATAACACAGAAGTTAAAGAGCCCCTATTACACATTAAAAGGGGTCATATTTCGGTTTTATGGGTCTCCAACAACATACTGATATGTATGCAAGGTCAAAAAACACGTTCATGGTCTTATAATATGCATTTATTTTTACCTAATTATCCCAGCGACTCCCATATGAATCGTTCAGCGATTCATTTGTTCCCAAACCCCTGCTTAGCGCGAAGCTAATCTGCGCTGATTGGACCGATGACAGCCTGTTGCCATTGGTCGACAGCGTTCAGCGCGAGACAGTAAAATGCCCAGCCTGGTTTATCAAGCCTGCGGGTCGCCAACATTGGTATAGGATCCGATCGCAGCGGACGCCCGAAACACGCTTCAAAGTAAACTTACTAACACCACAGTAAACAGTACCCGGTTCTCAACAGTGTTATTCAGACACCTCAGCGCCAAAAGCAGTGCAGTTAAACACAAGCTTATTGCTCTTGTTAAGTATGACACACATTCAGTTTTGATCCACACAGCAGCAAAAGCTGAACTATTCTGAACCTTGACCACTGCACGTGTGCAGGATCAGCTAATGGTGGCCATAGCAACGACAAATGGCAGTGGAACGAGCTCACGAAAGCATTTAAATCTGTAAACAAAGCAGCACGCGTCGCGTTTACAACGTTGCATTAGACGCGATATGAGAATATAAAGAGTTAACCTGATACAGTACACGCAGTTACTAGTAACAAAACATGTAGATCATTTCTATTTGCAATATTTGCTGTGGCACCTCGTCCGTGAACTGCTATATGTTCTAAGTGCTTACCTGTACTCTGCTTTTCTAAACGATCACATCACTAGCTGGGAGGTTGTAGCATCCTCTGTCTTCTGACAAGCTATCTCTGCGGGCTCCCACTCTCCATTCGCAAGCCTTTTCAGTGCTGCTCACCAGCCTGAAGCCCAGCATTAAGCAGCCTGCCGATGTACCTAATAATTTGTCCTTATTTTGCCTGCACCCCTGGTGTCTTGTCTGTCCATTACAAGATAGAGGAAGAAACTAATGCATGAGCTGTGTAGTGATAGATCGCCCATTGTAAGCGTACAGATTTCTGAACGACTCCTTTCCCTCACACTTCCAATAATATCTAGGTAAACACAGCGTCTTCATGAGCGTCTTGCTGCTGTGTTAGTGGGCAGGGCTGCAGGTTTGAATTTAGCCGGTCTGCGCGAGCAACCATTATGTTTCGTAACGACGTCACGCCGAAACGGCTGAAGATTCGTTATCAAGACAATTCATTTAAACCACTATGAGTCGACTCTTTTATAGATGAATCAATAGTCTTAAAAACTGTCCACTTTCAGATTTAAGCTTTAGCTGGATATTTCACTTCACTAAGAGCTGTGTTACACACTACCTGGAAGGCCATTTTCAAAAACCCATAATAGGGGCTCTTTAATATAAGAAAACCATTTTACAGCAGTCTTTAAGCAGGGATTAAACAAAAATTGTAAATAAATAACTGGGATCATGTGTGTAAATTAAGAGTGTTTTATGTATTCCCAAAAGGAAAACCAAATTGACCAAAATCTGTCAGATTTTTTATGTTTGTCAAAGGTAAGTTTTTCTAATGGTAACCATGTAGCAATTTGTGATATCCACATTTTGAAAGATGGAGCCTGTGATCCAAACCAAAGTAGCAAAATACATTTTTTAGCTAAATATACACAGGCAATAAATAACTGTATGCCATCTTTTTTCAAACAGATTGTTCGCATTAAGATTTAATAAATACAAAGCTGGGGTCATATCAAAATTTAGCTTAAGAATATTTTTCAGTACCTCATGTATTTTGTTCCAAAATGGCAAAATTTTGTCACAGTCCCAAAAACAATGAATGAATGTATCTTTATCTTTTTACATTTGAAACACAAGTCTGTGCCATTGGCAAACATTTTCTTAATACGTATTGGTGTAAGATATATCCTATTAAAAAAAATGAGTTCATGGATCCCAAGAGAGGTACATTTCAGGTATATATTATGACATACTGTACAATGTCCCAGTCATTCTCTTCAATAGTTTGACCAACATCCTTCTCCAAAATATCCAATTGTAGATATTTATACACATTAGATTTTGGAACTTTATATTGATGTACAATCTGTTGGAAAGACTTTATGGTGCCCTCTGAGAATAAACAGGATATTTGAGAGATGCCTAATTTCAGCCATGCTGAAAAATCAATGTTTTGCAATGTTAAAGATATAGTAAGTTGTTTTTTTATGAGTGAACATACATTTTAAATAAGGTTAAACACTAAAGGAATGAAAATTATGCAGCAAAAGGATACACACGGGAAATGAGCACTGAAGGATAGAAGTAGTGTTTGAGTGCTCTCACCATACAGAAATAATCCAATGTTACATTTCCCACAGCATTCTTCTGAGCTCTGGCAAATAGCTTTAGGCCTCAAAATTAATACTACTTAAGTACTGCTAGAGTAATCGGGGCTGTGCCAAATGGGGCTCACTAAAAGGGGAAGTATAGTCTTAAAAAATGTAGAAAATTTAGTGAAAGCCCCAGGATTAACTTACATGGTTTAAGAAGTTTGTATCAACCACAAATTTCAGTTAACTCAGGAATCATTTGTGAAAAGAAAAATCATTTTTGAAGAAGGTTACATAAAACAATGCAATAGCAAGTGTGTGATATTTTTTATTCTAACTAAGAACAGCTTGAAGCGCCCTGTTGGTGGCTGGAGAAGAGGCTTTGCATACTATCTCATTATACAACTCATTATATGGCAGAATAGAAGCAAAGAGCACTGAGAAATTCAATCACAGCTTAGTCAGCCGCCAGAAACATACTATTTTGAGCACAAGTGTACAATTGGTGGTATATTAACTATAGAAATGTGCTGATATAATTATGTTTTTCAGGAATCTTCCATTTTATTCTTTGTGGTTTTGATTTTCAGTGACAAAGAGTTTCAGAAACATCTCCTTTTTACATAAATGAGTAATCTTAATTATCCTGCTCAACTAATTTGTGGGTAAGATTTGTCTAATGGGATAAATATGTGGCAAAAAGGCCACCGAATATGCAGTGGATTTGAATAAGTCATTCATTTCATGTATAAAACTTGCCAGTGTAATTCACTCAGCACCTTTTATGCTAAATGAAGGATAACTGAAATGATATGCTTATGAAAATAGGGACATTATTTACTCATTCAAACATTTTCAAGACATTTTGGATCTATCTGTCTGTCTGTCTGTCTGTCTGTCTGTCTGTCTGTCTGTCTGTCTGTCTGTCTGTCTGTCTGTCTGTCTGTCTGTCTGTCTATCTATCTATCTATCTATCTATCTATCTATCTATCTATCTATCTATCTATCTACAGTATCAAATAAGCTGATGATCTGGCATTGGTTTCCTGTCAGGAAAAAAATGAGAGCTTGTTAAATTTTAAATATATTAATAGTATCACAGATTGGTTTGGCAAAAAAATCATTACATTTAAATATTGGGAAAACAAAAGAGCTATGTCTGGGAGGTCAAATAAGAGCAGTTGATACTACATTTTGTTAACCAGTCATCATAAATGGAAATATATTATAGCAGGTCTCAAATTTAAGACTGAATTTCAGGTTATTTCTCAATAAACTGAATTTTGATAGCAATGTAGAGGCTGTTTATAAGAAGTCAAGTCAGCGCCTCAGTCTCCTCCACAAGTTGAGAAGTTTTAATGTTAGTAAACAGACTTTAAACATGGCATATAGATCATTAATAGAGACTTTTCTAACATATATTATTGTTTCATGGTTTGGTAACACAACACTTAAACAGAAGAAGAAATTATCGCTAATTATCAATCAGGCAAATAAGATGATCACAAACAACATTCGCTGCAGATTCTATTTATTTTTTCTTTATAGAAAAAAACAGCAATTGCAATTTTTAAAGATAATACACATCACCTTCACTCAGCTTTTAAAGTGTTACTATCAGGACACAGGTTTAGAATTCCTAAAGCCAGAAGAAATGCTTATAAAAAGCCATTTATCCCAATTGCAGTTGTTGTCTGCAGTAATATGTATGGGGCTAATTTGGTTTGAAATTTTTAACTTACAGTATCAGAATCAGAATCAGTTTTATTGCCAAGTGTGCTTCACACACAAGGAATTTGTTTTGGCAACAGAAGCTTCCAGTGTAGATAAAGTGACGAGTGACAACACAAAATTAAATACAAGAAAGAAAAGGCAATAAACATTAAACAGAGATGCAGTCAGTCAAAAAGATCTGGATGTTGAGTTGTATGTACAGATATGCTGTAAACATACAGGTTATAAGGTGCTGTGTACAAGTGCGTATGAGAAAGTATTGCACGTTTATTGCACAGTAGGGGAATATTTAACTGTTCATGAGGTAGATGGCCTGAGGAAAGAAGCTTTTCCTGTGTCTGGCTGTTTTTGTGCTTGGTGCTCTGTAGCGCCGACCAGACGGTAACAGTTCGAACAGGTAGTGTGCTGGGTGTGAGGCGTCCAGAGTGATTTTACGAGCCCTTTTACTCACTCTGGAAGAGTACAGTTCTTGAAGTGTAGGAAGGGTAGTGCCAGTGATTCGTTTAGCAGTCCGGACTATTCGCTGTAGTCTATGGAGGTCGGTTTTGGTAGCTGAGCTGAACCAGACGGTGATTAAAGTGCAGATGATGGATTGCATGACAGCTGATTAGAACTGTACAAGCAGCTCCTGTGGCAGGTTGAACTTCCTCAGCTGGCGAAGGAAGTACAGTCTCTGCTGGGCTTTCTTTACAATGGAGTCAATGTGAATGTCCCACTTCAGATCCTGAGAGATGGTGGTGCCCAGGAACCTGAATGACTCTACTGCAGCCACAGTGCTGTTCATGATGGTGAGTGGGGGGAGTGTAGGGGGGTTTCTCCTAAAGTCCACTATCATCTCCACTGTTTTGAGCGTGTTCAGCTCCAGGTTGTTGTATCTGCACCATAAAGCCAGCCGCTCCACCTCCTGTCTATATGCAGACTCGTCACCGTTCCGGATGAGGCCGATAACAGTAGTGTCATCCGCAAACTTCAAGAGCTTAATGGAGGGGTCTTTTGCAGTGCAGTCGTTTGTGTACAGGGAGAAGAGCAGTGGGGAGAGAACACATCCCTGGGGGGCACCAGTGCTGATGGTGCGGCAGTCGTATGTGATTTTGCCCATTTTGACTAGCTGTTGTCTATCTGTCAGAAAGCTGGTGATCCATTGACAGACAGAGCTAGGGACAGACAGCTGGGTCAGTTTGTTCTCGAGCAGTGATGGGACGATGGTGTTAAAGGCAGTACTGAAGTCCACAAACAGTATCCTTGCATAGTTCCCTGGTTTGTCCAGATGTTCTAGGATATAATGCAGTCCCATGTTGACTGCATCATCCACAGACCGGTTTGCTCTATAGGCAAACTGCAGGGGGTCCAGCAAAGGTCCAGTGATGTCCTTCAGATAAGCTAGCACCAGTCTTTCGAATGACTTCATGGCCACAGATGTTAAGGCAACAGGTCTGTAGTCATTGAGTCCTGTGATCTTTGGTTTCTTTGGTATTGGGATGATGGTGGAGCATTTGAAGCAGGATGGAACTTTGCACTGTTCCAGTGATCTGTTGAAGATCTGTGTGAAAATGGGAGCCAGTTGGTCCGCACAAGTTTTCAGACAGGCTGGTGAAACACCATCTGGACCTGGTGCTTTTCGTCTCCTCTGTTTACTGAAGATCTGACGCACATTATGTTGTCTGTCTCTCTATCTGTCTCTCTATCTGTCTCTCTATCTATCTATCTATCTATCTATCTATCTATCTATCTATCTATCTATCTATCTATCTATCTATCTATCTATCTATCTATCTATCTATCTCTAGTTTGCACTGTACAAGACATAAAAACTTTTAAGAAGTATGGAATTGGTTTGGCTTTTAGCAATTTTTATTACAGTTTTTTTCACTCGCTTTGGTGCAATTCTCACAACACTATTTACATTTGCACAACAGATAATGCATTTCTCAAAACAATTAGTACAAACTGCAAAACCTGGTGGATAACCTGCAAAAGCGTGTCACTTGCTTAAAATGGATAGCTCATTCCTCAAAAGCAAGTATTCATGTCAATGAAAGTGTCAGTGACATCAAAATGAAAAGTCCTGACACCATTGTTTATGAACAAAATAGTCAAATGGCTTTGTCATGTTTTCATTATGACACTTTACTTTCTACATTTTTTCTAATGCAAAAAAAGTCAGATTTTGGTGACACGTCCTGAAAATGCTCAAGACAGCACTATATACTAATTGCACAGCCATTAAAAAAAAAACTACAGTAAAGTTAGACATTACAGTATTTAGTGAGGTATCTGAGTACAACACTCTCAATATGTATGTTTCACATTTTTACTGCATATGCTCTCTACACTTCTAATTTTTCACAGCATTGTGCAGAAGAATAAATACAGAGCTGTGCACAACTGTAAACAATATTGCAATACATACTGAAAATGAACCAACAACATACACAGGTCTGTAAATCATTCATGAAATTGTTCAATTTAGAAGACATTTTCAGAAAAAAAAAGATTTAAAGTTTTTAAATAAAATGAGCTTGACAGATTTTGACAACTAGTTCAACATTTTTGTATGTAATGACTCAAGTAATGAAATGAGGACTATTAGTTTTATATGGAATGACTATTCAGCATCCACAAGTTTAGTTCATTTT
>CAIGQZ010014978.1:0-10259 GCA_903798205.1 Danio tinwini
TATATATATATATATGGGCATGTGTGCGCTCTCAAAACATTTAACACCTCAAAACCCAAAACACTTAACACCTAAAAACATTCTAAAATCCAAAATAAATACAGAAGTGAGCCATTTAATCCAAGTCTTCTGAAAAGATACTTTATATGATTAACATGTTTAATTAATGCTTTCACTTGCATATAAACCTTTAACATTACAGCATTCAGATTGGCTCACAAAAGCTCAATTTATGGTTTGCTTGACACATGAGGTTCAGTGTGTCATGTGGCAGACCAGTTTCATGCATCCAACAGATATATGGTTGTGTCTTAGTTTATATTCTATGATCAATGTTATAAACCATTTAAACCATCAAAGTTTTGTATGAACAGGGTTTCAGTGGAGGGCCAGAAGTCTTTCAGGTTTATAAAAATGTGTCAATTCATGTTTTTCCTTGAAAGAAGAGTCTTATGTGATTAGCACGACATGAGAACGAGTGAATGATGACAAGTTTTTAATTCATTTTCTGCTGTGTTTCACATTGAATGCTGCTTTTCATTGGTTACATCACTTCTATCGTGACAACAAAAAGGCTGAAAGGCTTTCTCTGAACTCATCTTCTGCACTTCACCCCCACTGAACTCTGTTTTGTGAGCTGCTGTTGTTGTTGAGCCCAAATCTCTCCGGGAACGAGGCTTCATTAGAGCCCAGTGTGAGATTATACAACTCATGCCCATATTTAATCAGCCTCATGTTCATAACAGAACAAGAAAAAGGAAAAAAAAAAAACAGAAGTCATGCAATGAATCCCCTATAGGGCACAATCGGTGACATTCAGGGGACACTGCGCTGTTTTATTTCATCCTATGCTTCATGCTCAGTTGTTTTCAGGCTGTTAAGGGCTATTAATTATTTCTAGTGAATGGACTTCACCTTGTGCAACCTCTTTCACAACAGTGTTCGCAAGCTGACTTTTATTTTATGGTATGTTATGAAATCTATTGATTAATTTTCTCTAATTGTTTTCGCCACTGGGGATGTAGCTCATTTAGCATGAAAGGGTGTCCATGCCAGACTTCATCTTCTTCTTTGGAGAAAACAAATCTTCATGAGTTGAGGGCATTGGGAGCAGTTCAGTCAAACTTTGTGAGTGTTCTCCTTAAACTATGAAACAAGCCATGTTCATATATCCATTACACATAGTAAATGAGAACACACACAGCTGCACTTCTCTATAGAGATGTAGCTTGTGCTTGTAATCTCATTTATGAATTTAATAAAAATGTATGATTCCAGTTCTTTAGCGTTAATTAATGTTTGTTTAAAAAGAATATGGATGCTTATATTTACACTTTTATGCTAAACTTTTTTAGTATACTAGTATTTAGTATTTATTTAGTATTTTATGTTGTGATGTGTATACTTTTATAAAATGTAAATATTTATGCACATAATTTTAATGTTTTATTACTAGGAGTAGTAGTAATATAGCAATAGTAGTAATAGATACAATATGTTTTATGAATTGTTATTAATTGTTGAAAATAACATATTAGTTTTGCTTCAATATCAGCTTAAAGGTGCTTTATGTATGTTTTTGACTCTTCTAAAGCATAAAAATACCATACTATGTTTGCAGATATTTAAGAAATAAGCTAAGTGAACATTTTTGTTTATCTGAAAAACAATGCTAAAGTCAGATATTTGACTTTGAAAATGTGCTTTCCATGCCGGAAAGTCTGTTTTTGTTTCGGTCCCTTTAACCCACCCAATGCCAGTTTAGCCAATTATATTTCAGTACCCCAGGTTGCCTTGGCAGAAAACCGCATATTTGATTAATTCAGTCAAAGTGTGTGTCCTTGACCAAAATGCAACCCTGATGGAATGTAGCAGATTCAGAGTTCCACATGAGGTGGTTATTAATTATCAAATAATATAAACATTACAAATGTAAACATTATGTGAGCAGGTTACATTGTAACCCCATATCCTAACAACGCTACGTGATGAGATATGCAGTGATAAGCAATTTGCACCAGACGGGACTCAACAGAAATTTAAATACAACCATTCAGAAGCACAGAATAGTGCACTTACTGCACTCCAACAAAATTATAAGGTTTATAATCCAATTAATCCATATTAAACCTTTTTTATATTATTAAATGTACATGCTGAGTCACAGTTCTAAAGTTTAATTTCAAACAGTTTATTTTATTTTTAAGGTCTGAGGTCAACTATTTGCTGCTGCTTTCAGTATATGGTGATATATGCCATATAAAATTGCATTTAAACTCACATTATTAGCATTTAACACTAAATAAAGCTTATGAGGTGTACCTGAGGTAAACATTGTCAGTTTATTTTGTTGTTAAACTGCTAGAAAGAAGCCGTTTCTAAAATATAAATTTCAGCTGTTGGTTAGAACAAAGACACCTTTTAATATGGAAAATATTCTTTCTATCATGTGCCATTGCTTTTAATTAGAACATGATTTCAATCAGCATTAAATCAGCCTGGGTTTTGAACCAGGTGTGCAATACCTAGTTCAACCACTGATTGTCAAACTTACATACTGCACCTTTAAGGTTGATTTTTGTCAGCTTTTTGTCACCCAAAAGAGATCACTAGCTGTTTCCATCCAAAGATACAAATTAGACTTATGCACAAACCTAGAATATTACATAAAAACATTTCCAAACCACTTTGATGACGAATTGTGGCTCAGCGATTTTAGAATGACCAAAACATTTCAGATATTTAGGTTTGTAAATATATATGTGTATGTATATATTGACCCATCGCACACATTTTTATCATTACATAATCAGTTAAAACAAAATCACTTTTTTGGCCTTTGCTGGAATTTATTCAGTAAAAAGAGATGTCCTTGAATGTCATTGATGCGTGTTGCAGTTTTTGTGGTTCACATTTGTGGCACAGCTGCAGCATAAACGTCCTTCAGCTCTCTTTTTTCACTTTTCAGTTACCTAATTGGATGCTTAAAAATGTTTTCGAGACCACACTGTCAACACTTCATTTGTGTCAACTGACTTATTCTGCGAAGGTGTGATGTGTGCGTTTCTAAGCAAAGGTTCATTTGAAATTCATGAAGCGTGCTCTGTTTGTGACGTCAGTTGTTGACGTTGATTATAACGCTTTGGTATTGCACAGCCAGCATGTTTTCCTCCTCAACAAGCACCTCTGTCCTTTCTAGGTAGAATGAGAAAAAGCACATTGGGCTGAGGTAAAATCTACCTTGGATTTCTGCCAGGCAACAAACAACCTTGAAGGTTCTCCAATTAAATGACCCTCCTTCACCCTCCGTCCATGCATAACGCTATTAACATGATCAATTGAGCCAAACAAAGCTGTTACACAATTGGGAATGAAATATGAGCATGTGACATTGGAGGTGAATTGTACACAGACAGGTAATGATGAATAATATAGGTGATCAATTGGCGTTGGAGTAAATGATTATGGATTGGCTCTATGAGCTTAAAAACTGCTTTGGTGTTGGCTTGTCAATGGTTTTAGGTTAATGAATGAACATTTTGCCTCGATCAACACTATTCTTGGTCCTAGAACAATGTTCAAAGAAGCTGTAAGGATAGAGAGTCAATTAACTTACCTTTCTTTTCTATTATAATGCTCCGTTTGAGCAGACCACGGCTGAATTGCTGCATTGTGATTGACTTTAATGAACAGTTGCATGGGTGATTTATTATTACAGTATAGATGCATCCCAAATGAGACACTATACACTAATGGAACACTGTTATTTTTAATAAATGGAAATTTTAACTATTTCCCAGGTGACCAATTTAGTCAAATAAACAACTAAACTACCAATTAATACCTATCATGATTACAAACTTAGTCACCTTTGGAAGGTGCCATAATCACTTGCATATAAGAATTTTGCTTGCACAATCAAAAATAAATAAAGTAATACAACCTCAGCACCTAATAGCTCCTCCCCTTTCTATACTTGCGAAGCATAGATATATACACACTATATATTGCATACGGACCCTGAGCATGCGTCAATAGTGCCGCCACATTGGCACAGTGCTCCTAGGACAAATGTCATTTAACCAAGACCAAAGCCAATCTGAAGATGCTGGACTTTTGCGGGTGTAGTAAACAAAGAAAACAAAGCATAAAGGCAGAACATGTCATAGGTAAGATTTTGTTTTTTATATTTTTGCATGTTACGAACGTTTGTGCTAAACAAGTAACAATATTGATGTTAAAACAGACACTTACTGCACTAACCATAAGGCAAAGTAGCACCAACCCACAATAAATACTAGGCTTATGCTAGTTTTGTTGAATAAAATCAGCAAACAATATAAATTAAATATGACAACAAGACGTTGCGGTGCCAGAAACTTTTATTAATGTTGGCTAAGTGAAGTAACTTATAAGGGTGCCTGATAACATAACAGTGCCTGCACCTCAATCTGCATACTTTCCACCATAAATGATTGAATGCTACAAATGTTATATAGCATTACCATTTCAAACAGAAGGTGGATGTGCACATTGAGACGCAGGGATATTGATGGTTCACACGAGTCGTTCATATCGAAGATTCATTCCCAAATGAATCGCTCCCTCCATTAGAATGAGAAGTGAAAGCAGGAGAGGGGGTGTGTTTCAGCACACGGATTAGATCAAATTTTTAAGGGGAGGGTGGATAATACATTTCCATGCACACTAACATATGGTCTTTGTCTGCAATGCCTACAGCCAACTTATTCAGCACATGTTTTTACGCAGCGGATGCCCTTCCAGCTGCAAACCCTCACTGGGAAACATCCATACACACTCATTTACACACATACACTATGGACAATTTGGCTTACTCAATTCACCTGTACCGCATGTCTTTGGACTTGTGGGGGAAACCAGAGCACCTGGAGGAAACCCATGCGAACAGGGGAGAACATGCAAACTCCACACAGAAATACCAACTGACCCAGCCAAGGCTCGAACCAGCGACTTTCTTGGTTCTTTTTTTTTAGGACAACAGTATCTCCAGCAGAAAATATTTCCAAAGATGCTATTTTAAATTGTAAAGAAATCTGTGTTTTTAAAACTAATGAAGACAGCAGAAGTTATAATTCATTTGATTTATTTAGTCTGACTTATACTGTTCCAAAGTATTTTAAATGTTTCTCTAAATGACTGTGTTTCAACCCAACAGTGATGGGTTGCAGCTGGAAGGGCATCCACTGCGTAAAAACATGTGCTGAATAAGTTGGCTGTAGGCATTGCAGACAAAGAGCATATGTTGTACTATGAGCTCGGATGTACTATCACATCACGTGACATACACGCTTCACTCCCATTCATGAATTATCTCGCTGTGAATCATAGGATAGAATAGCATCCATCAGATGAGCACTTCAGAATCTTGCTGGTAGTAGGTCATCCGGGTACTTCTTGCATACAGTTTTTTAAACTCTGTGAATTTGGACATACTACTCGACTCGCATAATGTTTTTAGCATACTATATAGTATGGAAGTGTGATTTCAGATGCAGCCATTGTGTTCAAAGCATAAAAAAGTTCTTGTTTTTTTTACCCAGACATTTAAAAATAGTATATTTTAGAGCAGTAATTTCAATACTGTTAAAGCGTGAGATTTTTATCCAAGGTTATCATGTTGTTAAAAACTTATACCGTCCCATGCCTATGTCAGAGAACATCTATTTTTGGTTTAACTTAACAGTTTTAATTCATTCTTGTTGTAAAGAACCTTTTAATTTGTCAGTGTAGTCGCTACTATATCTCACAATGGGACTTTTTTTATGTTTTGGATATCATGCAACCTATGCAATTATATATTATTTTTAACTTCAATCTCACAAATTAGCTTTTGTCACTTTTAGTCTTAAGCTAAAACAGGCTTTTTTTTCAATCACAACATCAAACAGAGTCTATTTCTGTGATGTTTACTGTGCCAAAAAATTCAAAGCTGGCTCAAAGCTCTCAGCTCGGCCCTCACTGACAGACTGGCATGCTCAGTATTTCGCAAATAGTAATACACAATAAAAATGCACCACATGTTTTTGTATTGTTATCAAAGCTATATCTGCCACTTCATGACCACATTTCATACCACAGTTATGTGAATATTATTGGACTGGTTAAATCTCCACTTTCTTTCAAGGACGTCAACTCTCTTCAGTAAAGGGGATCAAATTATTCATACAGTGTATAGTTTTCTCAATTACCTAACATTTTTAAAAAGATTAAACTTTAAGCAGGGCTTTAGAGGATTCTCTTCTAGTCTTTTCTAATATTCATTATGTTCAGTGTGAGCACTTGTTATTGTTAAAGTGAATTAGCATTGAAGCATTAGTGTAATAACATGCCACGCTGATTTGAGAACTCGTTCTTCACATTTCATTTTGTCATTAGAGCTAATTTCCATCTGCTTATGCAGTGTAGTAAAAACCTAAAGCCTGGTACCACAGAAGCACTAATAAAATGTCTTGAATTGATTAATTAATTGATGACCGTAATGCTTTAGACAAGGGCAGTTTATTCTTCTGGTAGCTACTGTGCTCGTTTCCTCTCTCTGTTTGTTATTGGCCGCTTGTTTGGTTTTGTGCTGGGCATTTCTGCTTTGGGCTGATAAGAACATTTATCAGCAGCGTTTGTGCTTTTAGGAATCATTTTTCTTACTCCCTATTGTCTCTAAGGGTATTCTAAAGGAACCTGGTATTTAACTATACTTCAGATAAGGCTGATTAAATGTTGGAGAAGTCCAACTAGATGGGACCCTGGTGTTTCAGAGTTTGCAAAGAGAGCCACCCTTGTGAATAGTTGATAAATGGCATTATGGGAAAAGCCTGCAGCTTGATTTCCTCAGCTTAGGCTTTGCAGTGTATTATGGGAGGCTTCTGAGACATGTTTTGAACTCTATGCTGGGCTGTTACTTGGCTATGACATGCCATATAGTGTAAAAATTACTTCATACATTCTTTTTTTAACTGGATTTCTATGGATTTGTTGAAGGCAAAGAGAATGTTAGGTATCGTTGTTTGCTTGTATAAGTTGAATTTAATTGAATGGAAATAAAAAACTGTTTCAGTAGCACTCTTGTTTAAGTTTAAGCACTCTAGTTTACATATTCTCATTAGTGGCTTATTACCAGCTTATTATTAAGATATTGCCTGTTTATTAGTACTACACATTCTGCATGATCTTATTCTTCATCCTTAAAAATAGTTATTAAGGTAATAGTTAAAGTGCCAAATAAAGAGTTTGAGGCAAACATCTTAGTTAATGGTTTATTAATAGCATGAATTGTATCTTAAAATAAAGTGTGACTGACTGCAGTTTACATTAGTTGATCTTAAAGTTTGTAAATGGCATAAAAAAACTGCATAATCATAATTATCATGCACTTGACATGATTGGATGGCTTATGATGCTATACCTGTTTGTTATTATATATGACATTTCCGGGTTTCTCATTAGCGCAAGTTGTCATGGTTGGGTAAACTAGAGTGCAGGGAGAGTACACTTTTTATTTATTTTTTTATTTTTTATTTTTTTTGCTGAAATAATAAAAGAAAAACTCTATGATGGTCTATTTATGGTCCTGTCCATAGACACTACGTTAGAAACAGGGCTTGACATTAACTTTTTTTGATCACCAGCCACAGTGGCTAGTAGTTTTCCAACATTACTAGCCACTTGCCATTTTCACTAGCCACAATTTTGTTTTTGGGGAAAATATTTTTATATGCATAAATATGACTTTGACATGCTTAAATTACTTGATTTAGATTTTGTGTTTTGTCCACATATTCATTTCACGTTTTGTGTGTTGTGTATGAGCAATTGGGTCATGGTTTCAGTGTTATACTGCAAACAGTTTTTATTTTACATGACTTTTCAGAACTCAAAATTAAGGATTTACCAAATTTATCTCTGACCACACCAAACAATAATTATTTTAAATGTGAATTTTTTAAATGTGAAATGTGTCAAAACAAGCTGAATATAGCTGTATACTATACTTTTTATTTAACAAAACATTTCTTAAAAAAACTAAGAAAAACAATTGACTTTTAAAAATAATTATTGTCATGTATCAAAATTATGCACAGTTATCTGTCCTCACTAAAGGTCTCTCAGATCACCAGTTAACCTTATATTAAACCAATGTCAGTGTAAAAAAATTATAATTAAACTATATTAACAAAAATAACCGTAGGCAAAGTAAAGCAGGTGAAAGACCTACTGTGTGTGATAATGAAAGGATGGTCACACGGTTAAGGCCAATTAATAATCTGTTCAAAGCGAAAGCAACCAGTGCTTCAAGCAAGAAAACAGGAGCGCGCACGTGGTTTAGTCGCACGCATCACATCAGCTGTTAGCGCGACTGATCATCCTCTCATTTGTTATTCCTGCTTTCTATTGCTCGCTCAAACATTTATTTTTGTTAAACGTGCTGTTTCTCGATTCTAAGATCACATTTGCACGCATATTGGGTCATCCTTACAGTCCTGCTTTTAAGAAAACCACAATTTTTGATTATTTTCAACCAGCCAAAGTGGCTAGTGGGAGTGTCTGTCTTACCCACCAAAGCTGAAATCTATCCGCATTTGGCGGGTGTTAATGTTAAGCCCTGGTTAGAAACACCTCACATAAGCGGTAATTCATTTATTTAATTTTTTTTTGTAATTTGATGCAAAGATGATATGTTACAGTTAAGTGAAAAAAGTCCATTATCTCTGAATATATGCATAGTGTTATGTTGTGTTTGGGATTGCTTGAATCAAGAACAATTGTTTTAAATAAATGTGATCTACTGGGGTTTGCTTATGTTTGAGAATTGACTTTAGTTAAAGGGTAATTAAAGTTGTAAACTTGTTGTTTAAGGCTGATTTACACTTCTTTGTCGAGTGATCACCGTGACCCATGGTGCATGCCTTTTCGTGTCGTCGTGCATTTATACTTCTGCATGCTGTTTGTGTTGCTCTGCAATAAGACTTTTGAAATGCTAGCTGGCAGTAGGTTTTTATGTTCCTCCATTGGTGTCGAGTTTCTTCGTGGGTGTTTTGATTTTTCTGAATGCTACTCACAAGTAGCTAAAATTTGCTCATTCAGAGGTGGGGACCAGCAAAGGTGCAACAATGTTAATCATAAGGTAAACACAAAAACAAATGTTTTCATCTGGAGCCTCTTTACAAGACTCTACACTTGTAAACTCTCGCTCCATCGAGTAGGGTCTGTCTGTTGACTGCAAGACAGAGGCGTAACATAAAGAGGCATTAGGGGCGTAACTTGTAGTATGTTAAATGCATAACTTGAAGTTATGGAGACCCAGCCCCGTCTACACATACTCCACACCTAAACCCAACCATCACAGTTAATAATGTTTATATCTACCGCAACCCTAAATCCAACCATTATTGTTATTAACGTCTACACCTACCCCAAACCTAAATCCAATCATCATACTTATTAATGTCTACAACTACCCCAACCCTTAACCCAACCATCACAGTTATTAACGTCTAAACCTTCCCCATCCCTAAACCCAACTATCACAGTTTTTAACGTACAGCCGCAAGTTGCAGAGGCTTTCATGCTTGACACGCTTGCCAATTTACTGTTATTTGCAACCACGAGGACTGTCATGACAAAACAGATGAAGTTAGCGAGTGTAGTTGCATGGTGGAGTTGCTAAATGAATGAATATAAAAATATATCAAATGAATTGGTTGTGGATACATTTGGAGAAAACTTTGGTAAAAATTTGGTAAAAATGTTCTCTGTTCCTCCATCTTTCCAACAACATCTCGTTGTGACATCTTGCATGGTTCAATGGGATGTCGATAACTGCAAGTTAAACCTCTCTAACTTGCTTACTACAACCTACCCTTCATGTTATGCCCCCGTCTTGCAGTCCGCAGACAGATACACTTGGCTCAATCGGGCTCTCAGCACTGCCCACACTCGTCAATGCTACCAAACTGACCAATCAGAGCTTGTGGTACATATCATTGTGAAGTGTAGTTACATTTTTTTGAGAGGTCAGCCACGGCGCAAAGGCTGCACCGCACCATATGCGTGCGCTTGACGCAGAAGTATAAATCAGCCTTAAGCCTGCAGCAGCTAAAAGTCTATACCAGATCCAGATGCAAACAAGTAAATGCTTTAAATCCATGTGTCCTTTATGTCAGAAGTAGCATGAGCACTTCTATCATAATATATATATATATATATATATATATATATATATA
>CAIGQZ010015006.1:0-22617 GCA_903798205.1 Danio tinwini
ATATTATCTAGAGAGTTATTCCTTTTTAGCAGCACAATGCCAAAACACTGAAAGAACTATAGACTGCGCGCTTGTAAGAAATGTAATATCTTTAAATCTGTTTTCAAACCAGCTGTTACAGCAGCCACATGTGCATGTGGACTAATATATTTAGCAGAAGCTACTGTACTTACACTCTTAATTAAATTTAGCTCAATTTAACTTCCCCCAGCCTCTATTAGTGTGGTAGAAGTAATGGATAGGGTTTATTTTTCTGTCTAACCCAATTTTATCTTGCACATATTGAGCTAGGAACACACATTTCACTCATTTGTGTCAGTGGCGGATTCAGGTTGCAGATATAAATATATGTAGTTCCTTCCATAATCTATTTTGAATCTCTTAGATCCCCAATGCCAGATGGTTCTGCGGCCTCCTCTCAAGTTATTCTGGTTAAAGTGTCTGGATCCATGTGTGCAACAAGTAGAGTAACAGATAGTGTCAATTGATTTTGACCAATGCATTTTGAACTTACATGCGTAAATTGATGAAAAATACAATGGCGAAATGATTCAATACTTCAGTGTGGGATAAACATCTGGAAAGCAGATCTATCGTTTCGGCATCATGTGTTAATAATCAAAGGCTGGAGGCTTGAGACCAAACATTTTATATTAGTTCACCCACATTTTTTAATAGTTGACCCAAAAATTTAAGTTCTGTCATTTATTCACTGTCATGTCATTTCAGAGCTTAATCACTTTTTTTTAGGTTCCCGTAATGTAAAAAGGAAAGTTTTATTTTAGTATTGAATTATTTATTATTATGTTGTTATTATATTATGTATTAAAGATTTTTAAGCATCAAAATGATAATGGTGTAATTTATGGATGCACATGGATTTTTGCCAATATCTGATATGTTGATACATTTCAACAAGTTTTAACCAACATCTGATACCGATATTTAAGTGTACATATATTACATTTGTTGCCAAATATACTGAAATAATTACATTAAAACAGCATTACACTACGAATGCACAATATTATCAGCACATAATCTAAATTGGCAGATACCAGCATATGAATTAATTATTAGCATTGACAGATGGCAAATGACAGCGGTATAATTTAGGGATGCACATTACTAGATTTTTGCAGATATCCTACATGCCGATATATTTTAACAAATTTTGGTTGACATCCAATACCAATTCTAATACTTAAGTCTACATATACTATTTTTGTGCCTTATATACTATAAAAAATGAAATTAAAACAACATTACAATATGCAGGTGTGAACTGGCCATATGGGAGCACCTGGACTTCATCTGGCCTGGCACCGTGATTCTGGCCTGCTCCCATTCGGAAATTCCTATTCCCATTGCTTGGAAAAAGACATCTGAATGTTTTACACGCAGTGACAGGCACACAAACAACAGTTTATTTTCAGTAAATCTGACTGAATCCAGATTATTTTTTACAGTTTATTACAACATTTTGATGTTCTGGTTTCATTCTGTGTAGATAAATACTAGTTTGGGAGTAAATGTGTTTTTCCTTCTAATTGAAAATTACATTTACAATTTAATTGTAAAAAAATCTTTTACAATGATGATGAAGCTTGTGATAATGCCAGTGAGAACTAATTCTCCCTTTAATCATTTAAGTGTATGACTAATTTAAAAAAATAAATAAATAAAGCAGTAAATAAATAACTTTATTTTTAGTTTGTGAGAGCATTTTTTTCTTGTGAACTACAATGTTGTAAATGTTGTTTTTTGGCGTTAAATGCTTGCTTGCTGCAGAAGTCAGCCTGCCAGAAGTGTATTCATATCGCAGGTTCTAGATTTTGACACAGATAGGATACATGAACCGCTCCAAATGTTTGGAATAAAATGAGGAAAACAGTGGGAAGGGAATGAAATGTCTGAGTGGGACTTGAGACGTTTTGACAGGACGATGTCATAGCAGCCCAGCACAAGTGCTTAACTCATCAGGCCGTGTTTTGCTTAAGTCTCTCACTTCGGTAATGGATCGTGCTTTGATTTTCCACCTCATCTGTTTTCTTAGTCAAGCCATCAGAGAGATTTTCATGTGCTGTTGGTCTGCTAAAGGGCCACGATCAATGTTGACCAGTTGTGCGGAAAGGAAGAGGTTTTGTTTCTGTAAACAGCAACATTATCAGGCAGCATAAAAAAGGATTTTTCTTCATCATGATTGAAGTTCATTGATAGGGTCAAACTTTTCAGAGTTTCACTTAAGAGGCCCTAAATGGCTTTATTACATGGGACCATTTTTAACTAAAATGTTTGGGGTGTTTAATGGAAAATGTTTGAGTTTTTTGTTGTAGTGTCCTCATGACCACAATGTGCCCAGAGCTTTGGAAAATGTTCATGTGTTCACAATACATCATGTGCGCTGCGCGTATGCAATGTCTTTAAGTCATGTAAAACAATTAATTGCAAACTGAAATAAATATAATTTGATTATATAGTTTGTAATTGAATGTTTTATGAGATAATAATTTTTTTTTGTGATTATAATGCATTTAAATTAAGAATTTAGCAGGATCGCGAAAATTTGTGAGATTTAATTGATTTTGCGCTGGGTTCAGCAATTGTGGAATGGCGAAAAACTAGGGGGTCTGTTTATTCAAATGAAGCACAGTAACAGAGCATTCTTACCAGTTTGCTGTAATCAAAACAAGCCTTTGCACATACTCTTATAGAAAAAAGTAGCTGTTCACCCCGTCACACATTTTCACTCAATATTTTTGCATGAGTCTTGCATGTACAAAAAGCCTTGCCCATGTCATTGTGGGTTGTTTAGCCTAAACAGACCACTTTGTTGTTTAGCCAATAAAACACTAAAACACATGGTCTGATTACAGTGTGTTCACAAATGTCACAACAAATAGCTTATGGTCTCATAGTGACATGCAGCCTCACATACCAGAACAACACTGATCTTTGCACACGAGACATGGACTACATTATAAACCAGGGAACTAAAAATGACATGCTAACTAGAGGCTAGTAAACCACAAGCCAAACTATCAAAGCTGTGACGTTAGTATTTGTTGATGCGGTACCACTATGCAAACTGGGTAGGCAGAGAGTCTGTGGTAACGTGGTTAAATCAATGATGGGGGGGTCAAATCCAGAATGTGATGAGACAGCCATATGTGTAAAGATGATAGTTGTTTGATGTGTTGGACAGCGATTTTGCTTATATAAATCATCTGGAAACAGCTGTGTGAGGCCATAAAATGTTCGCATAGCAAAATTTTCAGAATTTAACAGCATTTCTAAAATGTATCAAAAGGCACCTATGATAAAAAAAATTTTTTTGTAATAATTCTCTCTTTTTAAATTTCTGAGGTTAAAAATAGGATATAAATCCCTCCCATTTTTTTGAAATGGGCTCCTTCCCATTTCATAGGGGAAGTGGGGAATCTGAGCTCAGGTAGGTCTAGAGAAATCTAGAATCCATGTATTATGCTAGGAAAAAAGGGGAGGAGTTAGGGTTGATGGCAGGGATTTTTTAAGACGAAGATGGCTAAGGTGAGGAAATCTGGCCATTTATGCATGATTTGGATTTATTTGATTGGATATCATGTGATCGCTAATGTGGGACCAGACGTGGTCAATTATAAGCACGTGATCCTCGAAATTAGTTAAATAAACTACACTTATTTTCACATTTTTCTGGATCTGCTGTGTAAAACATGCTGGAATAGTTGGCAGTTCATTCCACTGTGGCAACCTCTGAAATAGAGACTAAACAGAAGGAAAATAAATGAATGACTATTTTTACATTCACTAGAGAACACTTAACTTTAAAACATAACGATTGGTTGTAAAAAGGTGCTTGCACAAAAAGTCTATGAGCCAGATTTAGAATTTGACCAACCGGGGGAATTTGTGGAAAAGCGCAATCCCAAAATTTCTTCGGGTGATTTACAAACAGCGTGCAAATTAAAGAATGCAGGCATAATGTGTAATTTACATACCAACCAAATAATAGCTAATTTACATATCAACCAGTGCAATAAGTGCAGTTAATTGGCACAGTTGCAAATAAGCAGAGCCGACGCTCGTAAGGTGTGGGTGATCTACTATAATGGCACAAAATATATGTTTTGTAGCATTTAAAATTTTCCTTTCAATAATATTTGCATTTAATAACATTTCAATGAATGTGTTTGTTAGTAAAGTTCAAAAATAGCTGTGTCCAAATCATTTTAATGCTGTTTTTTGTTTTGTGAGGATGAACTACTATTTTAAGGCCAAAAAGACAGTTTGCGCTGATGCTTGCTCTAATTAAATCTGGCCCTTAGTTTTTTCTTAAGATGAGGAAACTCTAGTTTAGTTTACAGACAAAATAAAGTGCAATTCCTCATAGTGGTTGAGGTACGTCCTCAGTTTTACCGCTGTCACTTTCTAAACCCCAGCTAAACCATCAACAGAGGTTTCGTTTTCTCATTTACAAGTGTGAAGTTTACAACAGACATTGTAGAATGGCATCAGTATGCTGGCGTGAGCGGATCCTCCGCTCCTGTAATGTGTTTCGAGTGGTCTGGCAGGGGGGACAGAGAGGAAACCTCAAGCTTTCAACAGAAGCCTGATCAAAGCCACTCCACTAGGGTCTCCATTGTGCAACCATTGAATAGAAGGATGAAAATATTATCTGACATGACTGTCAACAATCCTGGAAAGCTCAAGATGAATCTACAGGGATGTTTTATAGCGCACTCCGTCCTCCGAGAGAGCATTTAGCCACTGATTGAGCATTTTGTGAAAGCTGTTTTTTTTTTGTTTGGGGTCAGGGGTCACCTGAGTCACAGTTTGAAGATGGAGGTAGTGATACAACATGTAGGTCTGAGGGCGAACACATTAGGCTAGTTTTTCTTATTTGTGGGCTAGCAAACTAGCGAAATGAAGTCCAGATGGCAGGAGCTGATGTTAATTAAAGATTTTTGAGAATGTTTCTTCACTTTGTCATGGTGCTGGGTCATCCGGCGTGATGAAATCTTTGCTTCAGATTATGAAATGAATGCGAGTGTCCTTGTTTTGTGGTCTCAATACAGGCATAAAATCATTTCAAGAGTTTTTTTGTTCTTCCTCAGGGGCGAAAATCACCGCTGGGAAAACAGATTATACCAGCCTATTACAAGAAAATTGTAATACTTTGATTAACATTCCCTTAAAAGAAATCGCACACATTCGCCCTGACAGAAAATCATGTTTTCTTCAGCCGTTTTGAATTAATACACAAGTGCCTGGCAAAAGAGACATTGTGTAAACTTGTGTTAAAAGATAAATGCATGTCATTCAAGCTTTGTTTATTGAACTCTTCTTAGCCTCGTCTGTCATCATCGTGACAGCCATTTTGTTTTAAGAATCTTCCTAATTCAATTGGCCATTTCCATCAGAATGATCTAATATTTAGCTCGTATTTTAAATATTTATTGCGCTCATGATTTGTATATTTCTACATACCTTATCAACACAAAGACATGCAACAATTGCTATTGCAATGTCCAATACGCCATATTAAATTAGCCCGCCTATAGGCCTCAAATGAGCATGATAAAATGGCTCTTTGGCCTTCAATCTGACTTTGTAAACAAACATGGCTTCTTCACTGGCCGGTGAGCCTGACTATGTTTGTTTTACTCATTAACTCTTGTCTTCTGCCTTCCCCTTCAATCCTATGCAAATCATGTTAGCGTCTGCTAACTGCCGCCTCAGTCTGTAAAAGCGGCTAACATCACACAGGTTTGTAATTGTGGAGTTTACTAAAGGCCTGCAAGTCGAGGCTCCTTTGTTTTTAATCATCTTAAGTCAGTGGGTGTGTTGAGCGGGCAGCACTGTAAATCCAGTGGCTCCCAGGGGAATATTGTTCCCCTCTGTGGCCTTTATGTGTTCCAGCTGCATAGATGCTCTGGTGTAAGTCAAGGGAATCATGAGGTGCAGTAGTAACTTTAGGCCTTGCAATGCCATGGTGGCGCTGAGGTTTCAGTGTTTGAATTCAATATTTCTTTTTTAGTTAACTTATTGTGTTAACTGTTTTGTATCCCAGTAAAGTTGACATCAAAATGAAGTCAAATAAGCAAATCATTTTTATGTCAAAACCTTGATGTTGATTTGACATCCACACATTGATGCAGTTTGACCACCAGAATGACAAAATAAGTATTATCATATAAACAAGTCAAAACATGTATTACAGGACTGTCAAAATTCGATAACATGATAGTCCTGTAATCCAGTGGACCCCATCACCTGGGCCGTGATAAAGTCTAGATAGGATACAGCTGCGGTCATGCACATCAATATAGCATCATTTTTGTAACAATAATTAATATTTATACAATACTGTGACGATTGGGTTTTAGCTTGGTGCAGTGGTAGCCATTAATAAAATACAATTTATTGGGTGATTTAATAAATAACATAAATACTCGGTACAACTACTGTTTTTACATTACTGTGACGGTTGGGTTTAGGGTTGGGGTGGGGGTAGACGTAAATGAATGAGAAATTTAATAAATAATATAAATACTTCTGGGGCTACACAGTGGCAGAGTAGGTAGTGCTGTCGCCTCACAGCAAGAAGGTCCCTAGTTCGAGCCTTGGCTGGGTCAGTTGGCGTTTCTGTGTGGAGTTTGCATGTTCTCCCTGTGCTCGCGTGGGTTTCCTCCGGGTGCTCCGGTTTCCCCCACAGTCCAAAGACATGCTTTACAGGTGAATTGGTTAGGCTAAATTGTCTGTAGTGTATGAGTGTGAATGAGTGTGTATGGTTGTTTCCCAGAGATGGGTTGCGGCTGGAAGGGCATCCGCTGCGTAAAACATGTGCTGGATAAGTTGGCGGTTCATTCTGTTGTGGTGACCCCAGAATAATAAAGTGACTAAGCTGAAAAGAAAATGAATGAATGAATAAATACTTCTGGTTAACTTCCGGTCACAATCGTATCTGATCTTGCAACAACCTATTGGTACCAGGCTGCACAATAAAGCATCAATTATTTCAGTTTTATTTATTTTAGTATTTTATTTTGAAAAAATCTTTTATTTTGAAAATGAGTAAGAAACAGACGTCTTTGGAAAGCTTTGGAAAGGGAATAGATCTGCAATCCAAAGGCCCAAAAAATGACCCAAAAATGACAAATAAAAATGTGTATATGTGGAATATACACATTTCGGTAGACTAATTATCTCAGACCAACACTGCAGTGCTGTTTTTTTTCTCCATAAACAAAACTTGTATCAGAATTGCAGCAATGTTTTTTTCAGCTTGTCATTCTCTGAGATAATGGTTAATGGTTGCCGACTAGCAATATTTTGGTTGTCAAAAAGGCATCATTGCTGAGATGTCAAATGAATGCCAAGGTTTTGACATGTACCCATTAGTATGTTTGTATTTATATAAATGTTTGTGTGTTTTATTATTTGACATCCATCAGGAGAAGTATGAAAAATTACATATACAGATTACAGTATGGGGACAGCGCAGTGGCGCAATGGGTAGTGCTGTCGCTTCACAGCAAGAAGGTCGCTGGTACGAGCCTCAGCTGAGTCAGTTGGCATTTCTGTGTGGAGTTTGCATATTCTCTCCGTTTTTGTGTGTGCTTCCTCCAGGTGCTCTGGTTTTCCCCACAGTCCAAAGACATGAGGTATAGGTGAATTGGCCATAGTGTATGAGTGTGTGTGCGTGTTTGCGTGCGTGTGTGTGTGTGTGTGTGTGTGTGTGTGTGTGTGTGTGTGTCTGTGTGTGTGTGTGTGTGTGTGTGGGGGTGTTGGGGGGTAGTGTATGGGTGTGTGTATGCTGGAACGGCATCCGCTGCATGAAACATATGCCTGAGTAGTTGGCAGTTCATTCCGCTGTGTTAATCCCTGCTAAATAAGGGACTAAGTCAAAGAAAAATGAATGAATGAACAAATGAATGAATGACAAACTTGCAAATAAAATAGCAAAAATAAATAGCATGATTTTGATTTTTCAATATAACAACAATAACTTAGCATTTAATATATTTTATATTTATTTACTCATTTGATGTTAAATGCATGGACATTTTATGGAATTCTGTGGTATTTTGCTGCACTGTGGTATTCTTTTTTATACTTTGTAGATTCAGATTACCCATGCAGTGCATCAGAGCATGTGCAAAACCCACTCGACCTCATCTCAAACTGTTTGATCTATCTTAAGTTTTTTTTTTTTACCCATCACACTCCATAAAAAAGCATTAGTTCCTGATGCTGAGCACTTACTTTATTCCTATAGCAGAGAATTAGAGCAGTTGTATGCATTGAGCTCTGATGTGGATGTGTTTTCTGCCACTGAGGCATGAAATGTTCTTTGAATCGACAGTGTTACAACCAGCGTTGTCTTTGATTTAGCAGCTGAAAGAGAAAGCTCCACCAGCAGAGCTAAATGATCTAAATCTGGAGGACCGCCTAATGCAGGTGGGCTCAGTTTCACACTCACTATGTGTCCTGTAAGATTTTGCTGCGCTTAATAATTTTCGGCACACATATCATGCAAGGCGCACCTCAAAGTTTTGCTCTAAATGTATTAAAACACAACACGGTTTGCTTGCTTTCCCTCATAAAAGTAGTTTATGCTATATCATTCATTCATTCATTTTCTTTTCAGCTTAGTCTCTTTATTAATCCAGGGATGCCACAGCGGAATGAACCGCCAACTTATCCAGCACATGTTTTACGCAGCGGATGCCCTTCCAGTTGCAACCCATCTCTGGGAAACATTCAAACATACTCATTCACACTCATACACTACGGACAATTTAGCCTACCCAATTCACCTGTACTGCATGTCTTTGGACATGTCTTTGGAGGGAAACTGGAGCACCCAGAGAAAAACCTACGCGAAAGAAGGTTGAACATGCAAACTCCACACAGAAACACCAACTTACCCAGCCAAGGCTTAAACCAGCGACCTTCTAGCTGTGAGGTGACAACACTACCTACTGCGCCACTGCGTCACCCTGTTTTATGCTACTGTATATGCATACTGAAATTTGGATACTTTTGAAATGTTTGAATGGCTTCAATTCAGTTTTTACATTACAATCAAGCATTTTGGGGGGGACAAATTCAAGTGAATATATTTAAAAATAAAATTTTTGCATATTTGATTTTGGATCTTTAAAAACAATGTCAGACAGACATTCAGAGTCTGACCAAAAAAGGGGTAGATTGGATTGCGTTCATAGTGAAAATGCATATGTGAATGAATGCATTCAAACAAATAAAAAATACCACCTACTTGTTATGTGAAAACTAGGGCTGTGGGTCACCAGTAAATGTCAATACAAGACATATAGCTATACTAAATTCACGATACAGGTCAATACAGGTACACTGAATAGCAAGTGTTTCAGTTGTTGTGATAACCAGGGCTTGACATTAACTTTTTTGATCACCAGCCATGGTGGCTAGTAGTTTTCCAACATTACTAGCCACTCGCCATTTTCAATAGCCACAATTTTATTGTTGGGAAAATATATTTTATACACATAAATATGACTTTGACATGCTAAAATTACTTGATTTAGATTTAGCGTTATCTCCACATGCCTCATTCGTTTCACTTTTTGTGTGTCATGTATGAGCTTGTTAAAGTTTCATGAGCAAATGGGTCATGTTTTCATAGTTTTATATTACAATTAGTTTTTATTTCACATAATTTTCAAAGCTCAAAATGCAGGATTTAACAAATTTACATCTCACCACACCAAACATAAACAATGAATTATTTATTAGCCACAAAGTTTAAATGTGTCAAAACAAGCTAAATATAGCTGTTTACTATGCTTTTTATTTAACAAAACATATGCACAGTAAAGGTCCCAGATCACCAGTTAACTACACATAAATGGGGAGTAATCTCCCATTAAAGCAATGTTATTGTAAAAAATTATAATTAAACCACATTATGCAAAAGATAGCAGGTAAAAAACATACCGTGTGATAATGAAAGGATTATAACGCACACGGTTAGACCCATAAAAAATCTGTTCAAATAATGGTGAAAGTGAAAGCAACCGGTGCTGCTTAAAAAATACAAATCTGGAGCTCTTGAAAGCAGCAAGACTGTGGGTGCATGTTTATCACTTTTTGTCTAGTCTATTTGAAAGAGAACCGATCACATCAGCTATGTTTCTAGACACAGTTGCTTCAAGCAAGGAAACGAGAGCACGCACAGCGTCGTATCACCTAGCTGTTAGAGCGAGTGATCATCCTTTCATTCTGTATTCATCTGCTATTTTATTGCTCGCACAAATGCAATTATTTTTGTCAGTCATGTTGCTTCTCAATTCTCAGATCGCCTTTGCATGCATATTGGACCATCCTTATTGTCGAACCCTGCTTTTATGGATTATTATCCGGGAAAATTATTTTCAACCATCCAAAGTGGCTAGTGGGAGTGTCTGTCTTACCACCATTGAAATCTACCCGCATTTAGCAGGTTGGTGGGTGTTAATGTAAAGCCCTGGTGATAACTGAAAAAAACAATTTTGCTTTGTCATTAAGACAACAATATAATATCTCCCTCCCACCACACCACACATCAACCTCAAAACATTACGCAATCCTATGTGTTCCTCACAGTGGTGAGTGGGCTTGACAAACCACCTGACCTACAGAAAACACTCTTTCATCTCGCTGACACTTCAACAGTCACATTTGCATCAGACACTTTCTTGAAATTGGAAAATGAATGAATGAATGAATGAATAATAATAACACCCCCCCACCCACACACACACACGCACACACTTTTTTACTTTAACAGTTCTTTTTGTATAATTAGCACTTCTTGTGTCTATTGCCTACAATGCAGTTTAAACATTCACCATTCATCAAACATTCATCAAGTTCAACATTACAGATGTTTGACTGAATAAAGAAAGAGTATTTAGTGTGCTGTCAGAGGAGAGGGCTCTGAGCTCGCAACGGCATCCACAATTGTGTTATTCCCTTGTAGAGAGTGGAAGAGAGATAGGGGTCCAAACTCAGTGTTTAGCCTGGCCTCAGAATGCTCCCCATGATTAGGTATAAATCGCATCTAAAATGTGAGGAGTTGTGGAGGTGGAGGGAAGCTAAAAGTCAAGAGATAATGGAGTTAGGAAAAGCTTCAATTGTTTATAGCGATTTGGTCTTCTGCGGATTGGATAATAGAATGATTGTCAATCATGTGTCAAAACATCTGCACATGCTACTCCCAAAATTTCTTTATAAAACATCACAAAAAATGTTTAAAAATTGCTTATAGTGGTGTCAAGAACGCTATTTAATTCAAGACATGGGCCAAAAAAATCATACAGTGCACCTTGATTATTCACAATATTATACAATCATGACTATTGATCAAATGTCAGCTGCTACACTGAAAAAAATGATATGACAAAAAGTGATGACGACAAGAGTTTTGATGTTACTTTAACTTTAATCAGGTTTCAACTGCATTTCTAAGTTTAGCTTAATAGGTTTAGTCAGTTTGATCGATATAAGTTGAAATGACTGGAAATGTCAATTTTATTCAACTAAAATATTTAGGACAGCAACATTTTTGTTTACCATGTACTGACACTCTTGGCAGTGTATTATTGGATTAAATGTACTATATAATCAAGGTGGCTCAGTGGTTAGCACTGTCGGCTCACAGCAAAAAGGTTGCTGGTTCTGTGTGGAGTTTGTATGTTCTCCCCGTGTTTGCGTGGGTTTCCTCCAGGTACTCCGGTTTCCCCCACAATCCAAAGACATGCGCTATACTGTATGTGAATTGATTAAAACAAATTGGTAGTAGTAGTGTATGTGTGTGAATGAGTGTGTGGATGTTTCCCAGTACTGAGTTGCAGCTGAAAGGACATCCAGTGTGTAAAACATGTGCTGGATAAGTTGGCGGTTCATTTCACTGTGGCGACCCCTGATGAATAAAGGGACTAAGCCGAAGGAAAATGATTGAATAAATGTATGTGTGTGAATGCGAGAGTGTATGGGTGTTTCCCAGTACTGGGTTGTGGCTGGAAGGGCATCCGCTGCGTAAAACATATGCTGGATAAGTTCGTCAATTATTTTGCTGTGGCGACCCCTGATAAATAAAGGGACTAAGCTGAAAGAAAATTAATGAATCAATGAATGGGCTATGATTTAGCAAATAATAAAACAATTGTTTAGCTCTACAAAACCTCAATGCATCCTCATGAGACACAGGTTTTAATGATGTTTTGCCTGTTTATATTTTTTTGACTATTAAACTGTTGGTAGACATTAAATCTTGAAAGCCCGGGTGAGAGAAAATTAAAAACTCGTTTTTTCGATAAGTATTTTCAGATATTCAGTACTTCTTTGTGAACAGACAGCATTCTGAAATGAAATCACTGTTTATCTAGTATTCAGATTAATGTAAACGTGCCTGCAATGTGTTTGTGAGTAAAATGTCCAGCTGAACTCACTTGTGTGTCCTGTGGAGTTCAGTATTGGGCTTTGCTGGCTGCAGTTTTGACATTGTGATGTGATTGAGCTTAACCACTAGCAGGTGGGCTAAAAGGCTTTGCAGCATGAGTGACACAAGGTGGTGGGGGGTGAAGGGGCCACTGGCGGGAGGAGAGGCCAGTGTGTGTGCGGATAGTGAAAAAGTGCAGAAATATAAACACCAAATGGGAATATTGTGGAATGGTGCATTTCAAGTTCTAAAGGACTACAGATCCAGACTACAGGCTATAAAAGAATGATGATTTCAGGGTTAATCATTTTGACTTATTTTGTCTGTTCATTTTTTTTCTTAACATTTTCTTAATGTTATAAACAAATAAAAAAGTGATACTTTGTGATCTTTTTTTGGGAAAAAATAATAAGATTTTTTTAATGGAAGATGTTAGCTTTTTATAGTTGCTCATTGTAATTAGCTTTTTACATTCAGAGCTTGTTCATCCTGAATAATTCTTTAATAAAAAATAAAATAACATTTTGAGGATATTTTTAAGATGACGTTCTCATTATTAAATAAAAGCAAAGAAACTTTAATTCTGGTTAAAATGTAAAGTTGCAAAGATAAAAACAGACAGCAGAAGAAATAGGAAAAATAGAAGTTAAGAATCTTTTTGGAATTGGACTGTGACCCCCAGAATCGGAATCAGATCGTGAAGGCTCTAATCATGTTAAAGCAACAGTTTTACAGATTTTTTGAAGTAAAGTCAACTAATCGCTTTAAAAGCAATGAGTTTATTCACTTTTTGTAAGTAAAGTCAACTTGTAGCTTTTAAGGTAACATGTTAAGTGGCCTTAAATAAAGTGAAGTCAACTACTTTCATTACTTTTTTCAGTGCACCTTTGTCATTTTGGTGTATTGATATATTCACTTTAGGTACTGATATGTACCTTAAGATACAATATACACTGTAAAAATGCAGGTTTCCACACAATTCATGTTGTCCCAACACAAATCAATTAAGTTTACTTAACACGTTTAACAAATTTATGTGGATTGAACATAAAAAAAGTAGTGCAAATGAAACCTCAAGAATTGTGTTGTTACACTAATTTTAAATAAGTAGTTTGAACAAAGCAAAAAAAAATATATATATACATATTTGTTTCAGTGTAGAACATTTTGGTACAAACATGTATGTTTTGGAAAGGTACCACCCTGCTGACAGCTCTTGTATCTTTATTTCTCAGAGTGTGCCTAAATTGTTTTAAAAAGCATGCAGTGTCAACAGTTGTAGATGATTCCCAGGTCAAAAACAAGAAGGATATAGAAGTTTCAAATACGAACTTTTGTGTGCAGTAAAGGGGGCCCATGTGGACCAGAGGTGTCTGATCAAAGCGGCGCGGTTGGGGGCGTACAGCTTGATGAAGGTTTAATGTAAAGTAGGGGGGCTATAGGCCATTTAAGGCTGTATAGACCAGGACAGTGTCTGGAATTGAATTATACCAGATACTGGCAGTCAGTAACAGAACCTGAACAGATGTGTAACCTGAGAGTGATTCCAGAGGTTAAAGGCAAGTCGAGCAGCAGCATTCTGGATGCACTCAAGGGTATTACGTGCTGCTAACCTGGAAAGAGGGAGTCGTGGTAGTCATAATGTGATTATTTTTTCATTGCTAGGCATTTTTCTGACCTGATTTTAGGGGAAAATCTATGTCATATATGCATTCCTGGTCTTATCATGCATACCATACCAAAGGAAAGATGCATTTCTTCAACACTTTGGATTAAATTAGAGCTCAAACTGAGGAGAGTGTCTTTCCGTTTTGGATGATGTCATCAAGGCCAACTCCTGTCAATCGCATCGAGAATCACATACAGACCATGATCAGCTAGATTTGCAGAGCCATTTTGGTTTGAATTGCATACCATTAATGATCCAAGGATTTCTCAATGGAATTCTATTTTACATTTGTTTTTGCTCCATGTACAATTTGTAGGCAAATTTTACGCTGTAAAACCCAAAAAGTTAAGGTAACTCAAACAATCTGAGGAAACCGATTGCAACAGACCATTTAAGTTCAAAAACTAATCCTAACGAGTACTGTGAACTTAATCTATTTGAGTAAACAAAGCAATTTGAGCACAGTAGAGTTACATAACAATTTTTGCTGCTTTCAAAGTTCCAATGAGCACAGTGGCCTCCATCATCTGTAAGTGAAAGATGTTTAGAACCACCAGGACTCTTCCTAGAGCTGGCAGGCCATTTAGCTGAGTGATCAGGGGAGAAGGGCCTTAGTCAGGGAGGTGATCAATAACCCGATGATTACTCTGTCTGAGCTCCAGCATTTTTCTGTGGAAAGAGGAGAACCTTACACAAGGACAACCATCTGTGCAGCAATTCACCAATCGGGCCTGTATAATAGAGTGGCCATACAGAAGCCTCTCTTCGCCTGGAATTTGCCAAAAGGCATCTGAAGGACTCTCAGACCATAAGAAACAAAATTCTCTGGTCTGATGGAATAAAAATTTAACTCTTTGGAGTGAATGCCCGGGGTTACATTTGGAGAAAACCAGTCACTGCTCATCACCAGGCTAATACCATCCCTACAGTGAAGCATGGTGGTGGCAGCATCATGCTGTAGGGATGTTTTTCAGCAGCAGGAACTGGAAGACTAGTCAGGATAGAGCGAAAGATAAATGCAGCAATGTACAGAGACATCCTGAATGAAAACCTGCTTCAGAGTGCTCTTGACCTCACACAGTTCACAGACAGTTCATCTTCCAGCAGGACAATGACCCAAAGCACACCGCCAAAATATCAATGGAGTGGCTTCACAACAACTCTGTGAATGTCCTTGAGTGGCCCAGCCAGAGCCCAGACCTAAATTTTATTGAACATCTCTGGAGATATCTAAAAACGGCTGTACACCGTCACTTTCCATCCAACCTGATAGAGCTTGAGAGGTACTGCAAAGAGGAATGGGCAAAAATTCCCAAAGACAGTTGTGCCAAGCTTGTGACATCATATTCAACAACACTTAAGACTGTAATTGCTGCCAAAGGTGCATCAACAAAGTATTGAGCAAAGGCTGTGAATACTTATGTACATGTGATTTTTCAGGTATTTTATTTTTAATAAATTTGCAACAATTTTAATTTTTGTTTATTTTTAAAATTTGTCATTTTGTCATAAGCCATTAGTCATTTGAAAATAGTCATTATGGGGTACTGTGTGTAGAATTTTGAGGAAATAAATGAATTTATTTTGGAATGAGGCTGTAACATAAAAACATGTGGAAAAAGTAAAGCGCTTTGAATACTTTCCGGATGCACTGTAAGAAAGATGTTGCAAAACTACAACTCCAGTATGAATTTGAGAACCTCAAATCAGATGTTGTTAATTGTTCCATGTTCTAGACTAAGGACTGAAGGTGACTGTGCCTTTAAAGTATTTACTCCAAAGTTGTCCTGTAGTTGCTCCAAATTAAAATGGAGATCTGCAGGCTATGTGGACATTTTTATTTAGCAGGTAAAAACTCATCTGTTTAAACTTGCTTAAGTTTAACCATACCTGTCAACCCTTCTGTTTTTCCCAGTATTATCCTGTATTTCACCATTCTATCCCACTATCATACTGTACCATTTAAGCATTTTCCTGTATTTTTCTCGCATCTTTAATCTTTCTATGAAAGGTGGCAGTAACTTAATCATAACCAATCTCAAATGTGATATAATTGCAAGAGTTATTCAAGAGAATTATGCTTTCATTTTAACTTTGGTACTTTGAAATTAATATAAAAGGGGGCACATTCCCTTCGTTTTCATTAAAGTGTGTCCTTGCCCTTCATATGCAACCTTTATGTAAGTCAATTAATGTAACGGTGGGTGACTGTTGTTTGCAAATGTAGACACCCTGGGATTTGTGTGTGTGTTTAAAAAGACAAATAAACATAATCATATGTAAACATGTCTGTCTTGGCATGGTTTACTTTAAACAAAACTAATTTTGTCTTAATTAAGCATAAATAATTTTGAACATGATCGAACGCTTTCATTATACAGTAGATCTGTGTATGCTTAAAGTGACACCTCTGTTATCCAATGTAAATCAAACATCTAAATGAGAGTTAAATCATTGACTTGTATGCATTTAACCTGTATCTATTTTTCATTTTTATATGTCACATGTGTTGCCTCACAGCAAGAAGGTTGCTGATTCAGTCCCAATTGGGCCAGAATAGTTAGTGGTCCATTCCACTGTGGCAATCCCTAATAAATAAAAGACAACACTGATGGAAAATGAATGAATGAATGAATGTGTTGCAGTTTTTACCCTACTTTAGTTGTAAATCACTTTGTAACCTTTGCTCTTAAAAGGTGCTATATAAATAATATCACTTCCTTGTTTGATGAGTATAACTGGAATACTTTTTATTCAGCGTCTCCTCAAGGGTTTACAATCTTCCTTTTATTGAATAATGTGTTTGATACTCATAACAGAGTCAGATAGTCTATATCCACAGAGGCGCCAGGGAGGTCACAGTGGATTCCCAGTGACACTGTCAAATTCTCTCTGGTTATCAAAGACACACAAACACTTGCCTAAATCTTGCTAAAATCTCTCTCTTAATTCAATTCAATTCAATTCATTTTAATTAAAAAGAGCCTTATTGACATGTCAAGTATTGCCAAAGTATTGCAAATTAAAAAAAAAATTGTAAAGTGACTATATAACACAAACACACACACACACACACACACACACACACACACACACACACACACATTATGAAACTTGTAACATCAGTCACTCATCTCAGCCACTTAACCATACTACAATACTAAACATATATGGCAGAGCTTTAAAATGCTCAGTTGTTTTTATAAATCATCACACAATGTATTTTTTAACAGATCCTCTGATTCCAGCCAGTTTGCCAGCACTTCACTCCTAATTGCTTACATTTTCGCTTAATGTGGTTTCAAGTCTTTTTATCCACCCCATTTTAAAATGTTTTATGAGTTGTTTTCAAATTTACGCTTTATTTAAATTCAGGCGTGGTGGCGTTTTGATCACAAATCCTTCACAAAGCCTTCTGTTTCCTGTCAAAATGTTCCCATAAAAATAAAGCCTTTCTTGTCAGCCTCTGGTGTTGATAAATTATGGACTGCAGGATCTTCCACTCTCCATTGTTACCTAATTTCTCTTGTTATCTGAAAGGGAGGTCTTGACCTTTGGTGGTAGGTGATGGCACCTATCTTGTAGAAGCTGTGGATGGTTGGGCTGTTTTCTGCTTGTGTGGCCCATGATAGGATAGAATAAAACTAATCAAACACCAAGAACCAGACTTCCATCTGGCTCTCATCAAAGCGCACCATACATCTGAACAAACTTCAAGTGGCAGGAACAAATGAATTAAAAAGTTGCACTCTGCCAAAGACTATAGACTATAGAATGCACAAGATATTATCACGGACAGAAGGCAGAACAAAAATGCTGTTCAACCGAATTTATTTATCAAAAGATCAAAATAAGGCAGTCTGTCATTTGACAAGGCACACAGAGCCGGGTCTATAAAAAGGGAACTCAAAAGGCCACGCGCTCGGCCGAGAGAGAGGGAGAGAAAGAAGGTTGGCTGGATCCGTCTGCCCACCACTGCGATGCGGAGAACGTCTGACCTCCAGGCACTGATGGTCAGAGCACAGTTACATGAGAGCACACTTATGGCGAATACAGTATACAATGAAGGACGCGACAGGACTAGACAAGACTGGGGTGGATAGAAAGATGCTGATTCTTCTTAGAGTTAGATGTCTTTAGGATAACGTACAGAACAACAATAAACTGACAACAGAGGGAATGAAAGGGAGAAAGATATAGGAATGCCAATAAGGGTAAAGTGGGAACAGGTGACTGGTGATCAGCGCTCGCGCTGATTGCAAGAGCTAACAGCTAACCAGGTTCATGACAGATATGTCACTAATATAAATTTGAGTAGGAAAAAAAGTGTCAACGGTCAATATGGCAAATGAAGCCCCACCAAACTAGTACTGAAGCCAATCATCGTTTGCTGTAGACTGACATTCCTCCAGAAGAGACACTCGGCCCAGACGTCTGCTTTTATGACAGTTTTTGTGATCAACAAACACACTGCAATCTTAGGGAATATGTACTTCACAGACATAAGAAATATATCAAAATAAAGCTTGAAATCTGTACTTTTAAATGAACCAAGTGCACTTAAAAACAAAAGTTTATTGTTTTTTTTATCTGTATGAAATGAACGCGAGGTACAGTCCGTCCTGTCAAACGCACATCACATGACAGCATCTACTCAAATGCAACTACTCAAACGAGATTCACCATCAAGACTAAGTTGTAAATTACATCTGAAGAGCATTGGTGATTTGTGATTCCAAATATGTAATGTAATCGTAAACTTGGCAAACAGTTTTGGAGAATTTGATGTTTCCCCATTCAGACAAAATGCCTGAGCATAAGAGGCATTTCAAATATGGTGTCCAAGTGAAATGACTTGCCGTGAAGGGACTTTGACTCTGGCTGCTCTTGCACTTAGGTTGCCACACCAATAAACAACTCTTGTGTGAAACAGCCATTGAAATTCATGGGTTTCATAGTATTTCAGCGTCTAGCATAAAAGCCGATTCACATTGCAGAACGACAATGACTATACGGAGAAAAGACTTAGGCCCTGTTTACACTAATACATTTTAGTTTTAAAACAGCTTTTTAGAATGAAAACGATTCATGTTCACACTGTCATTTCATCTAGCATTTCTAAAAAAAAAAATATCTCCGTTCACACTACACCGCTGAAAATGCACATCAAGTAAATATATTATTTTATGGAACCACGTACACTGATTCTGCACATTTGACTGATTGCTTGCCTTTATTTCTTATATTGTATAAACACATTGTACATTATACTTCTATAATGGCCATTATTGATTATTAAAACTGATATTCAGCAAAAGAGACAGAGTATGTTTTGTATTTTTCAATGAAAATGAAAGGATGCAGTTATGTTATAGGCTCTGTTTTGTTATAAATACGCATACAGTGAAGATGACGGTCGTAAAAATATATGTAGCTAAATGCTTCTGTTTAGTTGTTAATATCAAAATTAAAAAGGCAGTTCCTTAGCTATACCATGTTTTCATTTAATTGTTAAGATAGTGAAACAATGTAGCCAGGGTGATGTGAATGACGTTATAAAGTACACTGTTCCCTTTCAAGATTTACCTGATGTGCCCTCGGAAGTTTGTTTTCCATATCAAACTTGCAAAGTCTGAACTTACAAGCAAAGTATTTAAGACTTTGAGGAAAAAGCAGATACATGTCTGCAGCCACACCTTCGTTTTCAGATATCTCAATTTTCCCCCATCCACACTGACATGGAGCAGCAGCGTTTTTAAACGTAAACAGCATCTGCAGCATTTTCAAAACGCTCCGTTTTAGGGGCTCAAAAACTCTGGGGTGGTGTGGACAGTAGGTGTAACTGTAGCAAAACTTATGTACTTTAAAACTAAAACATATTAGTGTAAACGGGGCCTTAGCATAGCAGACTAAGCATAGCAGAGTACTCTGTAAACTCTTTTGGTCCAAAACGAAAAATGCCATTTTCAGCTGATCATTTTTGGGTGATTGAGTGAGTTTAGTCTCACACAAGCCAAAAACAACCACGAGTAAGACTACAAAACATTCTTTTTTTTTTTTTTTTTTTTAATTTGCCATTTCCAATGCTTGTTTCTGATGTGATACTTCAAAATATGCAGTAAAACAGAGCAATAAAAACATTACTGACTGAAACTTCTGTAAAAGAACATATTAAGGAGACTTTGGGGATTTGTATTAATGCACTGTTATAAGCCCTCGTCACAAAATTGATCCTCTTGAAGTCTTTAAGACTTTGTGTCGAAGTCAGATGCACACACAAATAAAATACACTCACTCACACATTTACACGCTCAGCCCCTTAATTCCCTCTCTGCTCCACCCAGCAAATCCTCTCCAGTTTTGCTTTCCACTGCTCTCATTATTACCTGCATTTTTGCCTAATGTTTCCCACCTGTGTTTATCTGCATTTTTTCTGACCTGTCACCCACTCCATGTTTGGACCAACTGAGAAGATGAAAGCAGAGAAGCCTGTCAGGCCATAAAGCAGCATGTTATGAGCCCACACTCATGTTGAGAAGGTTTCCACTGTAATTACTCCTGTTTTCTCTCCATAAATGAAGAACTGAGTCGGAGAGGCGGAGGGAAGGAAATAAGTGCAGGTGGTCTGAAGAGACTTGTGACCCAGGAGAGAAAACAATCAAAATAATATTAAACAAACAAACCACTATTGTCAGTATTATTGTAGCTAGGGGTGCACAATATATCCTTTCAGCAGCGGTATGGCAAAGTGATCATTCTCAATATTCACATCACAAGCATACACAATGTTGAGTCTGGGTTATAGTTTATCATTTTGCAAATGTTAAGTCTGCATCATAATTTGTCATTTAGCAAGTGTTGGTGCACGTGGTGGAGCAGTGGGTAGTGCTGTCACCTTACAGCAAAATTCAGGCCTTGACTGGGTCAGTTGGCATTTCTGTGTGGAGTTTGCATGTTCGACCAATATTCCTCCGGGTGCTATATTATATTTTATGCATATGCATTCCCCTTAATGCATATGCATTCCCCTTAATTCAAATTAATCTAAAATGATAAATTATTTCCCAATAGTTATTCAACTACTCACTCACACTCACAGTGAAATTGTATTCACATCACAATATATATATCACAGAATAAAAAAAATTACAATGTTAGATTTTTGTTTCAAAATGATGCAGCCCTAATTGTTGCTGTTAATATGTATTAATTGTGAAAAATCACTCAAATTAACTCAAAAATCAAGATGTTATGAACATAATGAAGTGACAAACTATTTACTGAAAAAAAATGCAAATGTGTCAGTCACAAATTGACCATTTTCAAAGCCAAGCTAACAGTTTTAAAATTGTGAGCTCTTTTAATTTAAGGAGTCACATGAAGATTCAGTAGATCACATGATCAAATTTTTACAAATGAAAAAAATTTACTTTACAACATTATAAAATAATATCTGATAATAAAAAGTTTTTGTATTTTGTGATTGACAACAGTTTTCCATTTATTTACGGGTGTAAGATGCATTATAGGACATTGATCCTGCTCTGTTGACTTTCCCAACAGGAACGTCAACAAGACATCAGATTGACGTTGTACCCCAACGTCGTGGGGACATTGCATTTTGTTTGAAAAGGAAAATCTGGTTGATGTCAGAACCCAACATCAGGCCAACATCAATGTTCAACTTAAATCAACCAAATATCAACGTCTAATGATGTTACCGCTTGATGTTGTGTGGATGTTACCGCTATGACATCTATCAGACGTTGGATTTTGGTTGTAATACCTGACGAATAAATGTTAGTATTTGACGTAATTATGATGTTGGTTTAAGATGTTGGCTCGATGTTGGATTTTGGCTAATTTACAACACAATCTAAAATCTTATCAAATAGCGTTCTCCTTAGATGCGGGCCAGACATTTAATTGTGGTCACCTGATGTCACGACCTAAATCTAACCCAACATTAAAGGTTGTGTGCCTGCTGGCTTTGATGTTGAAAAATTCAACTCTACAGTTTAACAAAGTGCCGTTTATTGGCATTTTAGCAGCTTGAAAAATTACAATGTTTAAGAAATAATGTATAGAAAAAATAAGTCTGTAAATAAACAAAAAATGGACTGGCAGTTTATTACGTTTATTGTAACAAAATATACAACACCAACCAAGACAATATGTCACTTTAAACAATCATTTTTTTTTATATAAGTCGCTTTTTAACATTAAAAGTTGTTGGAGCAAAGATCAAGGTCCCATCATGCAATTCAAAAGCATAAATAAAAGGGGGGAAATAAAAAAGAAAATATGAATCACAAAAAATTCTAATTTATGGATTTTTTTATGGTGTATATACAGTATTATCAGGCCGAACAAGTTTCGACAGTGGAAAATGTAATCAATGTATATTGGGATATCATTTAAGTGTGTGTGTGTGTGTGTGTGTGTATGTGTGTGTGTGTGTGTGTGTGTGTGTGTGTGTGTG
>CAIGQZ010015066.1:0-15886 GCA_903798205.1 Danio tinwini
ATATATAAATGAATTATACTGAAGCATTTTTTATGATCTGGGTATAATATGGACAAATTATTATTGTCAAACATGCTAGGTTTGTTAATAGGATAAAATTGTTAGATTCAAAATGACATTTTCCTAGCAGGATTCCTCTAATGACAACAGGCTTGGAAATGCCATATCTTTCAATTAAAGATGTTTTGAAAAACCGGCAGCATATTGTGAATAATTCACAAAACCGTTGATTGTGAAATGTGAAGAACAGTTGAAGATTTTATCTGTCAGACGCTCTGGCACATCATTAAATATAAGCTTTTGCCCTGCATTTCTAATCAACATATTTGTACTGCCAAGGTTTTCAAGGTGCAGGTGCTTCACATACGCTTGACAGAATCCCAGTCTGACTCGCCAGCGTGATCCTACAACATTATCACTGCTGTTATTGATAGACAGACGAGTTATTCAGAACACACCTCATTCATTGCAGACAACATTTTATGGGTGAAAGCAGTTTGTATTTATTACAATGTAACCTTACATATATGTAAATGAGCAATATCACATAAGTACCAGTGCGATATGGCTGTATATCGACACTGGTGGGAGGCATCCTTAGTGTCCCACCAGTGACAATATACAGCCGTATCGCACTGTTACAAGTGTAATATTGTGTTTCTACAACAGTTCAATGGCATAATCGTGTGTGTAAAAAGAAAATCAAACAAAGTCTCAAAACCCTTTTGTATGAGGAACTACTTTCTTCTGCTATTCATTCACATCTGCAGCTGACGTCAGAACAGCAAAAAAAACGTTGAATGATTCTCTAGTGTAATATCCAAAGTGATGACAAAACCGGTGATTTTCCTGCATTTTAAGATTATAAGGCTGAATGACATGAAATGCCATCAGTGTAGAGACATTTCCCATTATTTCTCTGTTGCAATCACAATATCACAATAAATAACCCAGAAAAAGCCAAAGCAACGCAAGCACTACCAGATTGTTGTGTTTTTGCAATAAGGAAAAAACGCTAAACACATGCGGGCATTTCGTCTTTCTTTCTGTTTACTGAACTGCAGTCTGCAGTAACAAAAACAGGAGACTCATTAGAAACAAACAGATGGCCAACCAAAAATAACTCAGTATTATACAAAGAGTGGCCAACACAAAATACATTCCTGATATGTGAGTCCCACATATCACCTTAGAATGTCACTTACACTGCAAAAAATGTCCAAATATATAAAAATTAAAAAAATAAAGTGAGTTTTTCTTTAAAACAAGCTAAATAATCTGCCAATGGGGTAAGCAAAATAATCTCATGTCAAAAGGAAAAACAAGATTATTTTGCTTACCACATTGGCAGATTATTTTCCTTGTTTTAAGGAAAAACTGACCTAATATTGGCATATTATTTCTGAAAACAAGACATTATATTTTGCTTGCCAAGAAAATGTTCCTTGATATAAGAATTTTTAGATATTTGGACTAGAGACAAGACAAAAAATCTAAGTAAGAAAAGCATTTTTTTTGCAGTGTACTAGATTTATAATAATTTAATCAGCTGTAGTTTGTAGTTTTACACTTGTTTTTCTCCTCTAAGGGCTTATTATGCGGTCTGTCGCCATCTTGTGGATGGTTCATCGTCAACCGTCTGATGGATGCCAACATAATTATAAATATTTAAAATAGGCACTATCCTTATAAATAAACTGCATAGATACAATCTAAACAACTACATTATCTCCTAAAAAGCCTCAAAAGTACATTATGTTGTCCAACAGCAGCAATATTTGTCAAACTGTAGTCCTCTGCTTGCCACTCTGTGTGGGCGGAGTAATACAAAAAGAGTTAAGAGGCTGTACGAGTTCTGATATTGCTGAATATTGCATGGCTATCAGCCAATCACATTTGAGAACCAGACAGAACTGTTGTTTAAATGTATATAATAAATGTAAGATGTACAGATAATGCCCTAGTGGCAAATTCATTGGAAAATCTCATGTTCTCCAAGCCATCAGACCTTTCATAATCTTTAGCTCTGTAGATATTAAAACAACTCCATGAAGGACAGGTATACAGCATAGATCTGTGCCATATAAAGGTCATAAATCACATATAATGTTCACTACCCATGTAAAAAAGCCATGTTTTTGATTGATCTCAGCTATCTCTTTCTATTCTATCACTCTTCGTTCCAGTAAGTCAATCTTCCCTCTTTTCACATGCACCTACACATTGACCTATTAAAATGGGTCTATTCTGCATGAAATGAAGCGCTTGTGAATAGCTTAACAGTTCTATATGTCACATGACTCCTGTATGAATGTGTCTTCATGAATACATTTCTGACAGTCATTCAAGCACCATACAGCTGCAGTATAACT
Organism: Danio tinwini; assembly: GCA_903798205.1. Lineage (NCBI taxonomy): Eukaryota > Metazoa > Chordata > Actinopteri > Cypriniformes > Danionidae > Danio > Danio tinwini. The sequence goes on from CAIGQZ010015066.1 coordinate 2,373, forward strand.
TTGCATTAGCTTTCCATCGCCATGGATGAATTTGATTCCTATAGAAATTCTGCTCATAACTCCAATGATAACCAAGATTACCTCAGCATCATCCTCTCCGCATACATAGTTCTCAGCCTTCTGTTAGCATTCAGTTTAATTGCTCTTCAAAAACCACAAACTCGCTCCAGCGCTCGGGCCGACTGCCACTGACCTTGAACTCCTGCTCTGATGGAACGCTAGGTTGAAAATGAGCCGCCTGAGGACTTTTGAAAAGCAGCAGACCATAATTTGTGCGATGCATCTGTGTCCAGGTTTGCAGATGAAATCTTCTCTGCTTATCTGAGCTATTGTTGACTCTGGGTTAAAGGTGAAGTGTGTCATTTCTTTGATGTTCAAATGCTGTCTCGCAGCTTATTTACACAAACAGCTCTTAGTAAGCATTCGTGGAATAATTTGTGTAAACACTCTGGCTCTCCGGCTCTATAGCACTGTTGATTATAGTCTAGACCACCGAGGAAATTAAGTTAAACTTGGAAGTGAAGCTTTTCCCCCCAATTTATGTTTTACGGAGTGAAGATTTTTTTTCAACACATTTTTTAAACAAAATGGTTTTAATAACTAATTTCTAATAACTAATTTTTGTATCTTTGCCATGATGACAGTACATAATATTTTACTAAATATTTTCAGCATAGTATTCAGCTTAAAGTACAATTTAAAGGCTTAACTAGGTTAATTAGGCAAGTTAGGGTAATTGGGCAAGTCATTGTATAATGATAGTATTTTTATAATGTTTATAATGTTTGTTCTTGCTAATAATATTGACATTAAATGGTAAAAATAGCTTTAGAACAATTAAAAACTGTTTTTATTCTAGCCAAAATAAAACAAATGTTTTCTCCAGCAGAAAAATGTGAAAAAAAATCTCTTGCTCTGTTAAACATAATTTGGGAAATATTTGAAAAAGAAAATCAAGTGGGCTAACTTGACTTTAACTTTAACTTTGACTTTAACAATATATTTATGCACACTCAGCAGCCACTTTATTAGGTACACTTTACTAGTACCGGGCTTACTAGTACCCACTGTTGCCTTCAGAACTGCCTTAATCTTTTGTGTCATAGATTCAACAAGGTACTGGAAATATTCCTCAGATATTTTGGTCCATATTGACATGATAGCATCACGCAGTTGCTGCAGATTTGTCGGCTGCACATCTATAGCTATGTTTCCATCCACCTATATTTATACACGTTTTGGATATGCGCATAAAAAAATGGTTGATGGAAACGCCATGATGCGGATAAATTTAGAAAATGCACATAAAAATCATATGCACATAACTGTGTAGGATAAAGTTTTTATCCAATAAGAAAAGATGTACATAAACTACAATGGAAACACTTTTACTGAACAAATTCCAGTATGCAAATTTAAAAAAGTTCATGTGATTTTTGTTATCATGTGATGATAAAAATGTGTGTAAATGGACAAACCAGCAGGCTGAGCACATTATAATCCATCTGAAATGTTGTTTTGGTCATTCTAAAATGCTGTACCGTTTAAGTATTAGTGTCATTATATTATTAATGACATCCTTAATCAAGGGCATCCTGAATTCACTGCGTGTCAGGATTGCCTTCTGAGGCACAAGTCATTTATTAGATGAAGAAAAGATTGACGCAGCTTCTCCTACTGCAGCAAATTCAGTTTTTACTGTTAATATTTGCCGTCAGTTAATTAGGAAGTGACGATTTTGTCCAATTTGACTCGTTTGATGGAAACGCTGCTTTATTCGCACGTCTTTTATGCGATAATCCAGTTTTGCACATAAAATTAATTCGCATTTTTGGATGGCAACATAGCTAATAATGCAAATCTCCCGTTCCACCACATCCCAAAGGTGCTCTATTGGATTGAGATCTGGTGACTATGGAGGCCATTTGAATACAGTGAACTCATTGTCATGTTCAAGAAACCAGTCTGAGATGATCCGCGCTTTATGACATGTTGCGTTATCCTGCTGGAAGTAGCCACCAGAAGATGGGTACACTGTGGTCACAAAGGGATGGACATGGTCAGCAACAATACTCTGGTAGGCTGTGGCATTGACACGATGCTCAATTGGTACTAATGGGCCCAAAGTGTGCCAAGAAAATATCCCCCACACCATTACATCACCACCACCAGCATGAACCATTGATACAAGGCAGGATGGATCCATGCTTTCATGTTGTTGAGGCCAATTTCTGACCCATCCAAATGTCGCAGCAGAAATCAAGACTCATCAGACCAGGCAATGTTTTTCCAATGTTCTATTGTCCAAGTTTGATGAGCCTGTGTGAATTGTAGCCTCAGTTTCCTGTTCTTAGCTGACAGGAGTAGCACCTGGCCTGGTCTTCTGCTGCTGCAGCCCATTCGCCTCAAGGTTTCGTGTTGTGCATTCAGAGATGCTCTTCTGCATACCTTGTTTGTAACAAGTAGTTATTTGAGTTGCTGTTGCCTTTCTATCAGCTAAGAAGTTGGACAGGTGTTCCTTATAAAGTGGCTGGTGAGTGTATTTCAATTATGAAAAACAAACTTTGCATTCAGCAGGCAAGTTGTAAACAACAATGAAAGAGAAATACAGTTGCAACATTTTGTAAAATTTTAATCACAAAGTAAAAACATGCTTAAGGCAATTTGTTTATTTAACAGCCATATTTTGATTTGTTTTATTCTTTTTTATTCTTTTGTTTGTTTGTTTGTTTTTTGACATTTTTCTGAGCTGCAAATGAAGCTGTAATATTTAGCTGAAATATAAAATTTTTAGTTAGAAACAGGCTTCCAGAAAATATTTTATTTTATAATTTTTTTGTTTATTCCATAGTTATTCTTTAATCGTGACACAAAGTGACACTAACTGCCTTCTATTTTTCTCAAACTCCTTCTTCCTCGTTCGTCCTCAATAATTCTCTTCCCTCCTCATTTCCATCTGTCTCTCATAATAAAATATAAAAAAAAACATTGGCATTGACCACATTTCCAGTGCCACTCTCAGAACTTTCTCTGGCCACTGTCATTGTGTCAAGGTGTGCTGTAACGGCTGTCCCTTTGTACAATTTCTCTGTGTCTGATGCAATTACGCGCAATTCAATGCTCAGTCCAGAAATAACTGCATTTTTATAATGGACAGAGAAAATAACTGGACACAAAGGCCTGAAGTTTTAGAAAGTGAGGCAAAAAATCCAGTGTCCAGACCAAATGGCAGTATAACCGGAGTATTTTGAATGCACTTAAACCCAATTAGCTTCTGTCACTTGTCAAGTGTTGACACGGAAGCCGTGCCTATTACTCAATATCCCCACCATTCGCCAGTCAAGGGGTTAATTGAATTCATTTTCAGAGCATGTACCGGTAAAAAAACTAGCCATCCATAATTAAGTACATGCCGATTCATGCAAGACGGACAATGATTGCCACAAAACCAATGACTGTGACCAGAATCAGAACTTCATCACATGTGATTTTGTAGGAGGTGAACAGCTGCAGACTTTAAAGGTCAATTGGCACTCTTGTCGATGCTCACATGCGTTTGATGGGGTCTTAGACAAAAAAAAGGAGGGAAACGATAACAGAAAGGGAGAGAAAAATAGAGAAGGCATCAATTGAGCTTATATTGTCATTTTCTGAGGAGCGGTGTTCACCCGACAGCTGAGCCTCTCTCATTAGGACATGACATTTATTTAACACTACAAGTTTTCTCGGCTTCACAGTGCAAAATGCCTGCCTTGCAGTTGCTGGAGTTTCTATTTGTGGAATGAGAGGGAGGGGGGAACTGTATTTTTATCAAAGAGAAGGTGGTGGAACTCCAATTCTGCCACAAGATTAGATTTTGATGATTGATTCTCATATCGTCATGTTAGTTAAGCAGACATGATGAATATGACTTGCCGTGCACCTTGGACTCCCAACACCATGGATTGAAGTAAGCTTTAATTGCATCTAAATGTGGCAAGGCTGACTGATTATTAATGATCTAATATATTTTAATGAAGAGATAATTGCGGTTAAATCCTGACAGTATCAACCCACCTTCTCCTCTTTCGTTTACAAAGCGGCATGGTGAAAGAAGAACCTTCTCGGGAGGATTCTCCTTCACAGCTGACTTTTCTCGCTAAATTAGACTGAGCTTCATTTGTAAATTTCAACTCTTCCATTCAAACTTTCAGCAGTAGTGTCACAGAAAATAGTCTCAAGTTATTGGTAGTAAATTAAGCATTGTTCTTTCTTAAAGAGATCATTTAGTGACAAATGAAAATGATCTGTTAATTTGCTCATTCTTTGGTTAGTCTTCCTGACTAAGATGTCACAGTCAAACTCAATGTAGTCACAATTATGGATAAAAATTCTGGATACCTTAAAACCGAAAATCATTTGTAATAATTATTTATAATTTAATTAAATAGTATAAAATAATTTAGGTGGGTGGCACGATGGCTCAATGGTTAGCACTGTCGCCTAACAGCAAAGATGGTCGCTGTTTTGAGTCCCATCTGGGCCAGTTGGCATGTCTGTGTGGAGTTGTCATGTTCTCGCGTGGGTTTTTTCTGGGTGCTCTGGTTTTCTCCACAAGTCTAAAAACATGTGGTGTAGGTGAATTAGATGAACTTAACCGGCTATAGTGTATAAGTGCATGTGTGAATGTTAGAGTGTATGTGTGTTTCCCAGTAATGGGTTGTGGCTGGAAGGGCATCCACTGCATAAAACACATGTTAGAATAGTTGGTGGTTCATTCCGCTGTGGCGACCCCTGATAAATAAGGGACTAAGCCGAAGGAAAAGGAATGAATGAATGAATAAAATTATTTAGTAAGACTTTTATATATTTTAAAATATGATTTATTCTAGTGATGACTAAGCTTGAGTGTCAGCAGCCAGTATTCTGTCTTCCAATATACGGATTTGGAGCTCCAGAAACTATAATTATCATTATCAGTGTTAAAAACAGCTACTTTAATTAATACTGTTACACATTTTCTCAGGATTTTTTGATAAAGGTTAAGTGGAGAACAGCCTTTTTTGGAACAGAAATCTGTTGTAGCTTTAGTAATGTCTTTATTGTCATTTTATCAATTTAATGTAAGAGAGTTAATTCTTTAAACAATTCCATATACTGTGTAAAACTTGCCATTAAACAATTTTGTGTTTAATAGACGTCTAATAGACATCTAAACAGCTTGGCTAAAACAAGGCTGAAGTTGGGCTGTCAGTGAAAGTCGACAAATACAGTAGACAGATTAGACTGACTTTATACTGTGTGTGTAGTCATTCATTTCTGTTTATTTGATGACTGGTCTAGTTTTGGCCTATTCTTAGATGTGTATTATTTTCACTGACAGCCCAAATTTAGCCTTGTTTTAGCTAGGACAACTATGTTTAAACATCTATTAGACATCTATTAGACATCTTTTAAAAGCAAAAAATGCTTGCTGGGTTCATTGTAGAAATCTATATTTTCCATTTCTGCATAACATGTAATGCTACTCTCATTTTGAGAAGCTTGCTCAGCACTGCGTGTTTATTTATTAAAAGAGTTATGCTAATGTGATTACATTTACTGCTATAAATAAGTGTAGTACTTTTTTACATTTTACCATGTTTAAATCCATTTTGCTAAAATAAGTGCAGAAAATGCATTAAAACCCACAGATTCCATCTGGGCTCGACGATAAGTAATTGCAACTTGGATGAGGTCTAAGTAGAACTGATGTACGCTTTGAGGAGCTGCTACGCGAGTTTTTTTGGACGATGAATACTTATTCAAAGTGACAAAACTCTGGGACGGCTAATATGCAAATAGGGATTCTGATGTGGCATATAAGAGCAGTGTGAATCCTCGTTATGAGGGGATAAAATTGGCATCCTGATTAGTGGTGTGGAACTGGGATAAGCGCTGGAGAATAGAGGAATATTCCTCTCCTCGGATGACACAATGCCAGTGTTCCATGCTCGATGTTCGCCTAGCATGGCATTCGAAAGTGGCTGCCAGCCTAATTAGCAGAGAACTAATTTATTCCCTATAGTATTAATTTATGAAAAAAGACTATGCTGATGCAAAAGTCCTAAGTGCAATTCAAAGTACTATCACCATTCATGCATCAAACCCAGCTTTAGTCCCTTAAGAAATTCACCGGAATAAAACAAAAAACGACATTATTGCTTTAGTTAATATTGGACACAGATTTATAAAGAGGGTTCTCTGAGGACTTGTTAATTAATAGGTTTTAGCACTCTCATTTATACACAAGCCTGTTGTTATGTTATGTCATGTAATTGCGTGTTGCACAACAGTTTCCGCACAGGTCAGAAACAAATGTTTTTGTGCAGCTAAACAATTGCAACGTCTTCCCTTTAAAGTGTTGTCATCTGTGTGTAATTAAAATACTTAATATGATTCAAAAGTGAACACAACTTCAAAAGCTTTAACAGGATGTCTCATAAGGCTGTTGTGCCAGACAATAAGTCTAACTAAATCGTTTGACTTCATTCTGTATTTGGTTTTAATGTAATCAAACGTTCTCAATATTTACTAAAATAAACAATTATTCTTTATTAAAGGTCGTTCAAATTCCAGAAATCAAATACTAACACCCCAGTTTAAAATATGAAATATATTTATGCTGTTTTAAAATGATGAAAAGAATTGTGATGCCATAATTCTCAGGGTGCTATCAGACCTAGACTTTTGTTTCGGAACCTGTCGCATTTCCCCGGTTAGCGCAGTTCGTTAGACATATGTGAAAGCAGAAATCACACTCGGATCCATGCCAAAACAATTGGTCCAAGATCGCTTGACTGAGGTGGTCTTGGCTCGATTAAAACGAACTCTGGAGTGGATCGAATGTAGTGAGAAAGTAATACGATCCAATGAACTAACGAACCAGGCTATATCACAGTGCATTATGGATATGTAGACATATATGTAGACAGCTATATGAAGAGAGAATGATGATTAGGGCGGGTTGTCATTATTCCAACTGGTAAATGTGCGTTTCATAGCAAATACGAAAGTGAAAGCATGCTGTTAGGAAAATTGACCGAACTGCAGTTTTGGTTTGCCTGTTATTTTTCTCTAAAATGTAAAGCCTATAATGCATAATTCTAGCCAACGGCGACAGTATGTAAAGAAAAGAGAAAGTCTTACCTGAATTATATTTGGTGACGATATCTGTGGGTGTTACCATTCAAAATGAAAGTGCAGCTTTTCCCTTATGTCTTATTCCTCATCGTCATAAATTAAAATAAGGACACATGACAGCTGAGTGGGACTCTAAAAAATAAACCGAGGACCTCTGACCAATGTGAGGAGAGTTTACTCGCACTTGTTTTAACTATTTTGGTCCGTTTAGAAACTTTGCCGTGTGAAAGGGAACCGCACCAAGAACAAAAATAAACTTTGTAACAATTTTAATCCCTGTTTCAGAACAAAACAATTGATCTACAGGTGTGAAAGCGGTCTCAGAAATAAAGGTACATAATGTGTCTTTCGGGCGGTACCTTTTCAAACAGTACATTTTTGTTCCTAACAGGTCATTAAAGGTGCGTATTAACGGCCAAAAAAGTACAAATGTGTACCTCAAAGTATCTTAATGGTACAAAAGTAAATCTTAAAGTTACAAAAGTGTACCCTAAAGCAGTGGTCCTCAACACTTTTGTCACTGTGCACCAGTCAGTGCTTAACAATTTTACCTCTGTGTGGGGGTGTCGGAGCTTCATAGGTTGCTAGGCAAACATCAACGGTTTTTGTTTATGGAGGAAAATTATAAAGCACTGCAGTGTTTGGGTGTTCTGTGTTTGTCTGAGATAATTAGTTTACCAAAATCTGTACATTCCATACAAGCTGAATGGTCAGTTTTTGTCACTTGACTCGTGGTGCACTGGCGGCATTCATTCAAGTTTGGAAGTCGCAAGAGTGTCAAGGCTGATTTTCACTGCTCCGCGAACCTCCATTGGAAATAATAAAATATGCAAACGGCCACTAAAAGGCCGTCGTCATTTGTGATCTCCAGCAGTTGATCTTCTTGCACAGCCATGGTGGATTCACCTGATTTGTTGACAAATGGGTTGCGGATCCATTCCTTGGCAGTTCGTGGGTCTTTTTCTGGGCCTTTTCTCCTTAGCAAAAAAACAAAGACGTTTAAAAGACGTCTGTTTCTTAATCATTTTGCTGCATGTGGGTTAAATTTGGGCGCTCAAGTGACCGAGATGTAAGCGAGAGAATTCGTCCATTTTTCACAATAAACGATTTTTCTAAATAAAAGATCATTCAGAATCAGATAATAAATAAAACTGAAATAATTAATGATTTCTTGTGCGGCCCGGTACCAATTGATTCACGGACTGGTACTAGTCTGTGGCCCAGTGGTTGAGGACCACTGCCCTAAAGGTATCAATGTCCACTTGTATGGTACAAAAGTGTACCAGAGACAGATTTTTTTTACTTTTATTTCGAATTGTGTATCATCCATTATTATTATTCTGAACAGTTAATTTCTGTCAGCTAATTGAATTGAAATGTTAAGTAAGACCCAGCAATATAAACTTTGTTCTTTCATGGGATGTAAAGAACTGCACCTCTAAAGACTTCCTAAAGATCTGAGCATTAGAAATGCATGGCTGTAGTTTATTTTTAATGATATGTATGAGCAACTGAAAGATAGTTTTTTGTTTTATCTTCCCGTTTCACAACAGACTGTTTTTGATTTATCCTTAACATTCTGCTGGTTTTTCAAAATTTTGTTTATTTAAACATAAATCAGTGAAACCAAGCGCCAAGCATTTTGTCCTTTGAGCAACCTGTTCTCCAATCTGTTTCATCTTCCAGAAATACAACCCAAAGGAATGTTTGCTAAAAAAAAGTTCCCCCACCAGGAATATAGCATGTCACAGAAGATTTTGTATAAATGCATTGTTGTTCCCTTTCATCTAGACGGTTAGGCGTATCACAGCCACTGCCAAAGAGGTAAATGTAATTGTACATTTTGTGATTTAATAGATTTAATTTCCTATTGTGATGAAATTGGAAAAATAGTGGGGGACCCTAAATAGTGTAGTTAAACAAACCTTATTTTTTATTTGTCTTAAGTAATCAAAATATTATAATGACACTGGACAGTCATTATTTGTATGTCTTCTAGAAGTTACTGTAACTTTAAATAAAAATAAGCTTGCACACTTGACCAATTTGGTGATTTTTGTTGATGTCAAAGCAGCATTTGCAGCTATTAAGACACCAAAAGCCAGACAAACTCTTTTTTCTTGTGTTAATAAATGACTATATGTATTACTAAAGACATACTGTAAAAATGGTTAATGCAAAGTAGGGCTGCATGATATAAAAAAATCGGACATTGCAATATTTAGTTTTTCTTCTATATGTATTGCGATAAGAATGCAATTTTACAAGATGGTTTAATAACACTACTTTTTGTAAAGAAATCTTGAGTTTAGACTGATTATGGTGATTTGGGGAATGGATAAAAAATAATAAACATTGCATAAAATTTGCAAGCAAATATAAATACAATAGAGCAAAGAAAGAAGTAAAACGCTCCGGTTACTAAGGTAACCCTCGTTCCCCGAGGGGGGGAACGGAAATGCTATGTGGAAACTTCCACTATGGGGATTTCATTCAGAAAGCCAATCATCTGAAAGAGTATGTAAACGGGCCAATGAAATGCCAATGAGTTGGCAGCTTCAGCTTGCGCACCTGATGCTCGTTGCAATCAATTTGCTATAAGAGCACAGCACGCGCAAAGCCAAGCATAATTTTTTAGCGGAAGAGACTTTCACCTCAACAGCTAAGGGGCAATCATTATGGCGAAGGAACATAGCATTTCCGTTCCCCCCCTCGGGGAACGAGGGTTACCTTAGTAACTGGAGCGTTCCCCTTCGGGAGGGGAACTTCAATGCTATGTGGAAACTTCCACTATGGGGAAATGTTTGGAAAACGCCATAATGATTGAACCTTACCTTCGCCCCCGATGAGAGGTTTGCCAGGCAAAAGAGAGCGTGAGCGCACCTGCGTCACCAGAGGCGCGGTCTTCCAACGTGTTCCCTGGCCCTTACTTATCCCACTTCAACAGAAGATTTACGCATTTAGATATATTTTTCGGGAGCCGCAAATGCTTCTAGAATAATTTCTAGGAATTTAATACGACAGTACGTTGGGGAGCGTGCAGTCCCGATAGGGAGGACGCTGCGGAGGCCACCTGCTACCCAAGTGGGGAGACTAGTGGCGAGAGAGCATATGGACTAGCCCTGAGAAGGGGGAGTACGCATATGGATATAAGATGGTTAGCGGTGAGGGAAGACACGGGTCCGCCTGTGAGGGGGGACTGCACCGTGGCAGTATAAGCATATGGGATCGCCTTGTGGGGATCGCACATAGCGGGCACCTATACCCAGAAAGCGGGCTGACCAGCGGGCAGACCAATAACGTAACGGGCCAGCGCCCGACTCCTCCGCTGAGTCAGATGCTGGGGGCCTCGGAGGAGTATCTGCAGGGTTCGCCAGCGGGGAACTTTACTGACAGAGCGAAAAAGCGCACGTATCTCCGTGTTAGAGAGAATGGCGCAGCAAGCGTTTTACAACACCTAACCGAATTTCTCATTTACCGCGAGGAAATCGGCTCCCCTCAAGATTAATAAATCTCGCAAGGTGTCACCCAGCCCGCAGCTCTACAGTGTCTGTTAGAGAGGCGCCGCGTGCTAACGCCCAAAGGATGCGTGCTTCGAGGAGCGCGCTCTCATTCCTGGGGGACACGGCTCGCCCTGGGTCAGATGAGCGAGGGAGATGGCATTCACGGTTTAGTGGATATGTTCCAACCTCTGTTTGGATTCGACACTTCCCTTCTGCCGATCACTGTAACAGATAAAAGAGCTGAGTACGGTCCGTATAATACGCAAAGCGCGAAGGACGCAGCAAATAAATCGGCTGAGTCTGCCTCCTCCGTTGGCAGCGCTTGCAGGTTCACTACATAGCTGAAAGAATGCTGTAGGAACCTAAAGCACCTAGGTGGGCGGGGGTCTCAGGTAAACGTGAGAGTGGGCCGGCCCAACACGCTGGCACATTTCGCTGACCGAAAATGCCCCCAGTTACCCACCCATTTGGCCGATGCGAACGCGACCAGCAGAGCTGTCTACCTGGACAGAAATCTTAAGATACTGAGTCGAGTGATCGAGCAGACCTCTCCTAAAAGAGATCTCCAAGTGGGTATGAGAGGGAAACAGAAATAATTAATATTCATGTCTCGCGCCTCTGGAAACTGGATGATGAGACGATACTTTCCAGCGCGCCGCCATCGCCGCATCCTTAAAGCGGGGATGATCGTAACGCCAACCCCTCAGAGTGGAGGGGACAGCCTTAGCTCCAGTCAACTGAAGGAGGATAGCATCACTCTGATCTGGCATGTTCGGGGTTTCCTTCTCGGGGAAAAAGTTAACCACACAGCGAATAGACTCCACTTCAGGACGTGGGCATGCCTCGTAGAGGGTGCGCAGCCTGAGTGACAGTGTTAACCACCTAATCGGTAGGTCACCTAAGTCCTCCGCACTCCATCTATAAACCGTACGTGAGGCATAGATCTGGGTGCGGGTGCCAAACGGTGCCTGTCCCCTGTTTCCAGGGAATGTGCCAGAGAGGGGCCATCACGAGGAGAGTAAAAAGCAGGTCCGATTGGGCCAGAGAGGCGCAATACGAGAGCTGTTCCTCGACCTCCCTGACTTTACACAGTATCTGTGCGAGTACGCACGCCCCGGGGCCAGCTGTAAGCCAGTGGACTTTACAGGGTTCGCCAAGTGGGGAACTCAAGCGAGAGCGCACGAATCTCTGAGTTAGAGAGAAAGGCGCAGCCCATAACAGTTGGCCAGTCGGGGGTGGAGTCCCCATTTTCCCAGGCGAAACTGCCGTGAGAGCGGATGGCTGCACGGTTGAGCTCGGTGTGGAAAAATGGAATGCATCGATTGCGCCGCGTATGACTCCGGGGGAGCAGACAGCGGGCGAGCTGAGACATGCGGCAGGAGCGGATACCCCCATGCGGTTGATATACGCCACCGCCACCGTACTGTCCATCCTGACCAGCACGTGTTGTCGCTCCAGCACCGATAAAACGGCGGAGAGCGAGGAACACTGCCAACAGCTCTAGGCGATTGATATGCCAATGCAATCGGGTTCCTTTCCACAAGCCCGTGGCTGCATGCCCGCAACACACGGCCCCCCAGCCTGTGCTGGAAAGCATCTGTCAAATGGGCAATATTTCTGGACGCCTGTCCTAGAGGCACTCAGGCCTGTAGGAACGAGGGATCGTTCCAGGGGCTGAGGGCGCAGCGACACAGCGTAGTGACAGTCACCCGGTGTGTGCTCGCGTGCCATGCGCGTCTGGGGACTCGATCGTGAAGCCAGTGCTGAAGTGGTCTCATATGGAGCAATCCGAGCGGTGTGACAGCGGCTGCGGATGCCATATGCCCCAGGAGCCTCTGAAAGATTTCAGTGGGACCACTATTTTGCTGTCTAACTCTCTCAGACAGTTCAGCATTAGCGGAGCGCGCTCTCAGGAGAGGCGCGCTGTCATGGTGACCCAGTCCAGCTCCAACCCGAGAAAAGAAATCCTCTGCCCGGGGGCGAGTTTGTTCTTTTCTCGGTTGACCTGAAACCCCAATAGGTGGAGGTGCTGGAACACCTTGTCTCTGTGCATAATCAATTGCTCCCGAGAGAGGGCTAAAATCAGTCAGTCACCGAGATAATTGAGTATGCGGATGCCCGCGAGCCGAAGGGGCGCGAGGGCCCCCTCCGCGAGCTTGGTGAAGACCCGCGGAGACAGAGAGAACCTGAAGGGGAGGACTTGTACTGCCAGGCTCGATCTTAACGCAGACCGCGGAAACTGACGGTGGCGTGGAGTATGGAGACATGAAGTACGCGTCCTTCAGGTCTATTGCTGCAGACCAATCCAGAGGACGAACGCACCAGAGGATGCGCTTCTGCATAAGCATTTTGAACGGCAGCTTGTGCAGACAGCGGTTCAAAACGTGCAGATCTGGAATTGGCCATAGCCCACTGCTCTTTTTGGTACGATGAAGTACAGGCTGTAAACCCGCTCTCCATCTCGGCTGGAGGGATCGGTTAGATTGCATCCTTCGCCAGGAGGACAGCAATCTTCTCTCGCAAGACAGGGGCGGGCACAGGGCTGACCCTGGTGAGAAACACACCCGTGAACTTGGGAGGCCGTTCGCGAATTGAATCGCGTAGCCGAGTCTGATCGTGCATATGAGCCACCGCGAAGGGCTGGCCCGCGCTAACCAGGCAGGCAGAGCTCTAGCTAATGACTGCATCACTACGATCGTTGACGTACCAGCAATGGGGCAGCGCGGAGTAGGAGTGCTGATCCGGGGAGCGCTGGGGTCCCGCGGAAGAGCTGGAGGTGAGAGATTCACTCACCTTACACCCAGACTCTGGAGGGGAGGGCTGGAGGTGTGAGAGAAAGGAGACCGTCCT
>CAIGQZ010015273.1:5711-44359 GCA_903798205.1 Danio tinwini
AATGTCTTACTGGCATTTGTATCTGGTATACTTATAGTTAATCAGATTTATTGTAGAGGTAGGTAAACCTGGCTTTCTGGAATACACCCCAGGTGCTCACAAATACCTGTAGACTGAACATGTAATACACTTTGCGTGTGACATCACGGTTTTCACAAATTCACGTTTTTTTACATGGACGGAATAATGTTAGTTTTTACAAAGAAACGTTTTCATTTGTAGCAGAAATGAACAGTCAAAATCCATACAAAAGATTTCCTGTTGGTGGAAAATTGCGTCATGTAAATGTGAAAATGAAGTGGCACAATACTAACATCGATGCCAAAGAAATATAATTCTGATTTAAATCTAATAGTTGAATGTTTGATGTTAGTAATGTGACAGAGATGTAAAAACCCTAAAAAGCACACACACATCATTGTCAAAATGAGGAAATAACATCCCATAAGCGGTTACCAGTGCTTACTGGGTAAAACTGTGAAGGATTGTCTGTTAATCAGGTTCCCCCTGGACTTTGGTTTTTATAGCAATGTTATCCACTATGTTCACCATGAAGGGGTAAAGACATTAATGAAAAAAAAAGTCACAAACTTCATCAAGAAACATTTCATTCAAACAATAATATAATATTCAGTGTAATTAAAGAAGATCCAGTGAGTGCCCCGTACAATACTGATTAAAGAAATGAAAAGGCCATTAATGGTTTCTACATGCTATTAGCCTTGGGTTCTCCAAAGATAAGCCCCTCTAGCACAAAGCCTATCAGTCTGTTTTAAAGAATTGCGTAACAGTCAAGATCCTCACCTGATCTTACTAATGTTAGCACATGTTAGCTAATGTTACCAAGCATGTGAAAGGATGTTAACTGGGAACAGATGACTAAATGCAGAGCAGAGCACTTACATTTTCACACAACATTTCCAAAGTTGTACGTTTTTTTTTGTACACGCACACATACAACAGTAGGAATTAAGTAAGCCACACCATTTATTGCTGATCTTAAAAATCCTCACCATTCGTGTTAAGGTATTCCCTATAACATAAACTCTAAAGCCCTAGTTCACCCAAAAATGAGAATTTACTCCCTCAAGTGGTTCTAAACGTTTATGAGTTGCTCTCTTTTGTTGAACTAAAGATATTCTGAAGAATGCTGAAAGAAAAGCTGCCATTGACATTCATAGTAGGTACAACAAATACTATGGCTTCTGTTTTAGCTTTCTTCCTTTGGAGGAAAAGTAAATGACAAAATTTTTCATTTTTCAGAGAACTATCTCTTTAGCAATAATAAGTTGCGGAGGTTTAGAAACAGATTGTATGGCGTTATGTACTCATCAATATTACATGCATTTGCAAACTTAAAAAGTAATAGGAAAGTTTTGAGTGCTCTTTGAAAATGTCCGCCATCATTTACTCAACCTTAAGTCATCTCTTTCGTTGCTGAAAAAAAAAGAGAGAAGTTATTGGTGTCCATTGCCTTCCATGGTATATATACATAACCTTTTTACTAAGTCAGACCAGACCAGTCCAATGTGTAGAATGACTTAAGGGTGAATAAATGGTAACAGAATTTTAATATAACCCTTAAATGTTTAGTGAACTCTAACCTGCAAATTCCCAATCTATACAGAGACAATTAGATCATCATGGCATGATTTCTTACTTGTTTCTAACAAATGCAGACTTTAAAAACATGTAGTCTACTTGACTGTATTGCAGTATTTAAACATAGCACAGATTGTCAGAGGTCACATTCTGGCCAATTCAGCGCCCATACAAATGTTTGTGTTCCCAATATGTTTTGTGACTACACATATTTGTGGCCTACCATACAAGTACAAATCTGTTTGCTATTTTTCAAGTCTTCCAAAGTCACTTGATAATTTTGTGCGACAGGAATAAAAGTATTTATTGAAATGCAAATGATTTTTAAGAGCTTCTGTGGATTACAATAACAAGTTTCACCCAGTTCGCCACCAAAAGTTATGATTTGGCCTTTGAAGACTGAAAATTTGCCCATGCCAAGATTCTTGCAATCATCATAGTTTTTCAAAGCTGTTCCATAAGACAAAATGTAGAAAGTTTGGAGGAATAACATGAAAATGAGTACATAATGCTAGAATTAATGTTTTTGAGAAAACACTCCTTTAAAGTTTCCTCAAAAGCCCAAAGTATACTTTATCTAAAATAAAGTCACATGCGCACTTGAAAAATGAATCTATGTCCAGTGCTTTTTCTTTTTTTTGTAGATTATGAATGTAGATAAACGCAGATTTATATTTCTGAGTCGAGTGTATGCGTATGTCCGGTGTAGCCTTCACGCAGTCGAATACACTTTGCCATACAGTGCACCTCTCACAAAAGGTAACTAAGATCTGTGATTGGTCAGCTTAGTATGGTGACGAATGTGGGAGGGCGGAGAGGGGATCAGAGAGAAGCTGGTGGCAGGACGTGTTTAACAAGTTTTGAGTTTTGCAGATTGATATTTTGTTTGGTGTTTATTTTATAGGTAAAGTTGTTGAACATTTCTGCCTCTTTCTTCTCTGAATGAGTCTGAGTTGGTGCTACTGCTGTAGTAGCATTGCACACAACTCAAAATACTGGCTAAAAATCTTGACACAGTGGAACACAGAAACCCCACTACTTAGCATTTGGGAACTATTATTGCAAAGCAGCATGGACAGAACGTAGTATAAATTAGTAGTATAAAGTATAAATGCTCGTCAGCTAGGTTTAAGGTTTATGTTATGAGGTACAGCGGTCACGACGCAGAAGTATAAATCAGGCCTAATTAAGAACCCATCAACATGGGCGTCAAATGGTTTTGCCATCTACAGTAGTTTAATAAATTTTGCCACCTTGTGGACAAATGAATTAGTGCAAAACAAATTTAAAGCGCATATGTGAAACAGCTTGAGATTACAAAAAACTGGCAGTGTGCATATAATATGCACATACTACTCTTCTGATCAAATCTGTGTCACACACACTGCATGCGAACCCTCGCACACACGAAGTCCAAAATATACTTTGGGCTGAACCGGGCCTCATAGTGCTTAATCACACACCTCTGCTTTACGAACAGGGTCAGTGGTCTATGGATGCGTTAATCAGGAACTACCTGTAATCAGAGTGGTAAAAATCAAGGCCCTACAATGCAGTCAGACAACTGTGGGCAGGTGAAGGTTGACGTGAGAACTCATGTTTTGTTGCGGGTAAATACGCGCTCACCCCGCAAATTCAGATGCTGCAGCTGGTACTGCAGCACCTCTGTGTCCACCGGCTCCCTGAGGCTCATCTTGTCAAGGTTGAGGTAGTCCAAGGACTTGGAGTAAACCCGTTTGCCCTTCAACAGGCAGAGAGGCAGGGGGCCGTGTAAAGCCTTGCTTGGCTCCCCGCTCACTATGGATTTCAGGCAGCTGTCGCCTGAGCTGGGCATGCGCCGCCTCCTTCGTCCATTGACGGCTGGGATGTCGTACGGTTGGTAGTAACGGCTTTTGGCTTTGTAAATCCGTGAGGCTCGGTGCAGACCTAAATCCACAGGCTTTTTAATGGGGCTGGGCAAGGCCTCCGTGTTGCTGCTGTCAGGACTAGACCATTTCTGGGCTAATTTGAGAAGCTCCTCGCCAGTTGTAAAGCCCACGAGATAGTTGGAGTTCATGTGAAGGATCTGGTATCCCGAGACAGTACTTTTAATGGGGGAGCAGGGAGTGCTGGAGCAGCGGGGTTTATCAGCTTCAGGCTTCAGGGTGCTTTTGACCTCAGCTGCAGGCAGAACGGATATGGGTGCCCTGGACGCTCCACTGGCATCCATTTCCATCTTTAATGACATGACCTGGCTGAAAAAGACAAGCAAGTTGTGGAAGAAAAAGAATAGTACATATTAGGTGACAAATATAACACAATACATGCTATATAGTGCTCAATAGTCATATTTTACTTCTTTGTTCACTCACAGCTATGAGAATAACTCCAGCCTCCATCTGACATTGTTTGTTTTTCATCAGATTATTTAGGATTATAATCCCCGGCAAGCTAAGAAATCATTTAAGTAGGATTATAGAATAAACAAAAACTCATAAAATCAACAAAACCACAGAGCGTACATTGAAAAGCTAACAACCACATTTTATTCTTTATTTTATTTCCAAGTCTCACTTATTTCATTGTTCTTTCAGTCCTCATGTTGATACACATGTTCCTTGAGCTCCTGTAAACCACAACAAATTCCTTGTGTTCTTTATTCTGATTCTGAAACGTTTTGGTTGTGGTTTACAGCATGTATTGAATCTTTGCAGCTTGTTTCTGTATTTGCACTAATAGCAATTCATTTGCCCGCACTTTCTATTTGCATGTTGTCTTTAATTGCAAGTAAAAGGGTGAAATTCAATAAAATTCAAAGTGGTGCTGTTGAACATTGAAAATCAATAAATACCACCTACAGGGAGTGCAGAATTATTAGGCAAATTAGTATTTTGATCACATCATCCTCTTTATGCATGATGTCTTACTCCAAGCTGTATAGGCTCAAAAGCCTACTACCAATTAAGCATATTAGGTGATGTGCATCTCTGTAATGAGAAGGGATTAGGTCTAATGACATCAACACCCTATATCAGGTGTGCATAATTATTAGGCAACTTCCTTTGCTTTGGCAATATGGGTCAAAAGAAGGACTTGACAGGCTCCGAAAGTCAAAAATAGTGAGATATCTTGCAGAGGGATGCAGCACTCTTAAAATTGCCAAGCTTCTGAAGCGTGAGCATCGAACAATCAAGCGTTTCATTCAAAATAGCGTGTGGAAAAACCAAGGTGCAAATGCCCATGGACTGAGAAAAGTCAAACGTGCAGCTGCCAAGATGCCACTTGCCACCAGTTTTGCCATATTTCAGAGCTGCAACATCACTGGAGTGCCCAAAAGCACAAGGTGTGCAATACTCAGAGACATGGCCAAGGTAAGAAAGGCTGAAAAACGACCACCACTGAACAAGACACACAAGCTGAAATGTCAAGACTGGGCCAAGGAATATCTCAAGACTGATTTTTCTAAGGTTTTATGGACTGATGAAATGAGAGTGAGTCTTGATGGGCCAGATGGATGGGCCCGTGGCTGGATCGGTAAAGGGCAGAGAGCTCCAGTCCGACTCAGACGCCAGCAAGGTGGAGGTGGAGTACTGGTTTGGGCTGGTATCATCAAAGATGAGCTTGTGGGGCCTTTTCGGGTTGAGGATGGAGTCAAGCTCAACTCCCAGTCCTACTGCCAGTTTCTGGAAGCCACCTTCTTCAAGCAGTGGTACAGGAGGAAGTCTGCATCCTTCAAGAAAAACAGGATTTTCATGCAGGACAATGCTCCATTACACACGTCCAAGTACTCCACAGCGTGGCTGGCAAGAAAGGGTCTAAAAGAAGAAAAACTAATGACATGTCCTCCTTGTTCACCTGATCTCTGAACCCCATAGAGAACCTGTGGTCCATGATCAAATGTGAGATTTACAGGGAGGGAAAACAGTACACCTCTCTGAACACTGTCTGGGAGGCTGTGGTTGCTGCTGCACGCAATGTTGATGGTCAACAGATCAAAACACTGACAGAATCCATGGATGGCAGGCTTTTGAGTGTCCTTGCAAAGAAAGGTGGCTATATTGGTCACTGATTTGTTTTTGAATGTCAGAAATGTATATTTGTGAATGTTGAGATGTTATATTGGTTTCACTGGTGAAAATAAATAATTGAAATGGGTTTTTATTTGTTTTTGTTAAGTTGACCAATAATTATGCACAGTAATAGTCACCTGCACACACAGATATCCTCCTACAATAGCTAAAGCTAAAAACTAACAAAAAACTACTTCCAAAAATATTCAGCTTTGATATTAATGAGTTTTTTTGGGTTCATTGAGAACATGGTTGTTGTTCAATGATAAAATTAATCCTCAAAAATACAACTTGCCTAATAATTCTGCACTCCCTGTATTTATGCCAATCTACTCATGTTGAATTAAGAAAATTGTTATTTTATAATGTTAATGCTGTAGATGTTGAGGTCTTTCTAAATCAGCAGATGGCAAGAAAAGATTATACTTTGCAAAGTATTTCAAAATGAGAGTTACAAGAATTATTGAGTAATTATTGTGTAATGAAATTAAGATAATTTAATATAGATAAATCACTCATGTGCATGTTTTACAGTTCATACATTAAGTCACTGTTGTGTTTTTCTTTGCTTTGTTGGTTCAATTCTCCAAGTGTGAATAATAAGAGTTGTTTGGAGAAAATAGTGAATGACTGTACCATAGACAAGTTTTGAGTAAAGCTCAGAGTACTCTGTCAGATGATTCCCCTCCTTTGCAACACAAGTTTCATCTTCTCCCTTCTGGTACTCGATACAGATCTCCTATCAGTAAAACAAATCGGTTCAAGCTTTCATTTATCTCCTCAGCTGTGAAGTTTTTAAATTTAGGGTAGATTTGTATTCTACAATGTGTTTTGTGTCTTATGTGTGATATGCTTGTATGCTGCAACCAAATTGTGACTGACTAATGTGAAATTCCCACATTCTCCATCAGGTCTTTTCTTCGTTTTAACAGAGTTAAAATTAACATTTGCAAATATCAGTGTGAATGTATTCAGACGCCAACTGTGATGGTCATTGGCAGATGCTGATAAACAAATCACACAAAAACCTAAAAAAAATTACAATTCACATGGAGCTGGGAAGCTACCAAAATGGGTTTAAATATAACTGCATCATTCTGCTGGGGTTGTTAAATCATTTTAAGGTTATTTACTAAGTGAATTAGAAGCAGTTGTGTCTTTTACTCCTATTCAGCAGTTGTATGAAATCTACTGTATAGATAGAAAAATGGGCAGCTCAACATCACAGAGAACAAATGAGGAGTTTATTTTTAAAAAAAAACTTTTTTCAAATTTTCAGATTTAATGTTGTGCATTAAATAAAATAAAATGATTTATGGAAATGACTAAAACTGGAGCTTTTTAGTAGTATTCAGAATTCTGGCCCTATCACCCAGCGCAATAAGGTGCAAGACGTGTTTGGCGGGATCTGTTGCTATTTTCTGACAAGCGCAACAGAAATTTTCCTGCCATTTTGCGCCACATTGTTTAAATAGCAAATCCATTTGCACCACTTTGTGGACTCATGGGTGTGGCGGTCTAGAAAAGAGGTGTGTTAAGGTGCATTGTTGGTGCGTTGCTATTTTGAGGAACTAAAATAGACCCATTGACCAGCTGAAAGCAGGTCTAAAGTCCAGCGCAGAGTGCATTAGTTGTGCACCTTAAACGCTTACACATTGCTTAATCCACACAGGATGTACAGCAATACACAAATATCTTTACAAATAAAAAGCAAATTATAGCATTAAAATATTACAAAAATAATTATTTTCTACATAAATATAAATACCACTGCTTTCATGCCTTTATGGTGTCGGGTGGCTTTTTTCAGTTTATTAATGGTAATTTGCATTTGTATAATGTTATTATTAGTAGTAGTGTTACTTATTATTTGCATATTTTTTATTTGTTTTATTAACAAGCTTAGATTTGTCCACCTACGGGGCATAGGATCTCAGTTTTTTTGACCACACTTCGTTATTATTGTTTATTTATTTGTTTGCTGGAAATTAGAACTGAATTTAGAAATAGTTTTTAAACAAATCTTTGCGCTTAACAAAGCAAGTTAATTATGTAGGCCAGGGATCACCAAACCTGTTCGTGGAGGTCCGGTGTCCTGCAGATTTTAGCTCCAACCCTAATCAAACACACCTGAACAAGCTAATCAAGGTCTTACTAGGTATACTTGAAACACCCAGACAGGTGTGTTGAGGCAAGTTGGAGCTAAACCCTGCAGGGCACTGGACCTCCAGGAACGAGATTGGCGCGTACAACACCGTTTCCCTATCCATGAAAGAGAAAGTAAAGAGGCAGATTGGAGAAGGTTCGTTCCTATAAATAAGCACAACCCTTTTAGGCGAATAGAAAATGTGGATTCAGAATAATGCCCTAATGCTTTTGCGCCAAGCGCTTTAGACTTTGTTCCTTGATCGTTAAAATAAAGCCTGTCATGTTTCTCAGTCGAGTTTCTCAGAAGTCATTGCAAACTTAGAGAGCAGTAAATGGGAGAATACCAAATTATTTTTGTATTTCTATTTAACATTAGTACATATGAAAAACGCCACTCCTTTAAGCGTAATTAGTTTTTTTATTTGTTTAAATAAAAATTTACATTTAGTCATGAGCAATTGCAGTGTTATGGATGTGACATTTGCAGTAAAAACTCAAAACATAAATTCACATTTATTAACAATATATTGAAACACCCGTTTATATTTTCCTGATAAACTCGCCACAGAGTTATACGATCAACAAAATATTAATCTGTAAACGTGTTTTGTACTTTAAATGAGGAAAATAAACATGTGTTATGGATGTGACCAAAAAAGTCTGCAAGTTTGCAGTATACAACATACTTTGTAGAAATTATGTGAATATAATGCTAATCAACAGAAAAAGACTCACTATAGAACAAACATAATTGATTTTAATTTTGTCATATTTTTGAATTTATGAGGAAAAAGCTTTGTTATTGATGTGACAATAACTCTGCGTTGTGGATGTGAAATTGCCACTCGTGTGACTTCAAATAAAATTGTTTAAAAACATTGACAGAGACATTTCCATTGACAGAGTATTTCTAAAGTACTGTAAAATACTTGCTTATACATGGAATTGCTCTCATTTAGCAGACACTTTTGTCCAAAACGGCTTACAAGTCATTTTAATCTTTTGGTAATGTGATGCAAAGATGAAATAATACAAAATAAAGCTTTATAAATGTACATACATTTTAAGAAAATCTAGATATTTTAGGGAATTAGGATGCAGATGATGCGCGTTCGCTGTCTTGAAAAAGTGTGCATATTCAAACAGTTAAAGAATTAAAATGCTGGCTGTCATTTTGACACAAAACAGCAAGAAAGAAAAGCATTTAGTAGGCATGAGCTTAAATCCAGCACTTGAATTACAGGCTGACTGGGAAATAATGCCTCTGAAAGCTGTTAAAGCCTCAAAAAGTGTTGCTCAGAGACGATGAAGCATTTCTACTGGCAATGGTCCTGATGTGCCAGTGATGTTGGAAAGGAGATCTAAGAAGATTTTGGCAACCATAAAGGTTTGACACATTTGAAAGCGACTTTAATAAAAATCAAGCCTTTTCCTGAAATAAAAGAGCTCTCGAGGCCACAAATAAATCTCTTGGAGCTCTTAAACACTTTGAATCTCTGAGATATTTGATGGGAGATGCTAAAAAAATTATCCACAAATCCAAAGGAATGCGGTGCATAAGTTGTATTTGCCATATGTTTAACATCAGTTATTTTATTCTGAACCATATCTACAAAATAAAAGATAAACTGGGTTTATCCATGACAAATATATTTTTGAATGTTTGACAGTTCTTAAAATGTTAAATAAAGGCTGGTGAATGGCTAAGGATTCTTCAGCTGAATGAATTTGAATTAGAAATGTGTTTTTTTAATATATTTATTTACTGCAAACTCAATTTATATTATTTTAAAAATTATATTAAGAATTTTTAATTCTGAGAAGTAAAATCAAAGTCCGAATTTTGGGATAATATATATATATATATATATATATATATATATATATATATATATATATTTTTTTTTTTTTTTTTTGTGGAGGCTGAATAGTGCAAAAACTATTTTCACATGACATTATTATTACAAAATAATCAAATAAAATCAAATAAATAAAAAACACAACCTAACTGAAGACGTATCATTAATACATTAACAGAGTAATCACACAATTATTGCACATATAAACTGGCAACAGTCAAAGAATATCATCTTATTTCCAAATATTTGCTTTTTTTACGCAAAAAACCCAAAAGATTACTTATATTATTAATAATATTATGCATGTAAAATATCAGTCTTTGCCTACATGCTCGGCTCCTGTTACTCACGTTGCTAAATCTTAAAGTAAAACGCTATCTAAATTAAATTCAAAAGGAAAAGTATGTATCCTATCAAAACAGTCCATTTATAACAGTAAAATGGTGTGTAGTGTGGGATGTGACCACTATCCATATGGAAACGTGTTTAATGCCAGTCATGATGAAGAATGAGCCCCGAAAAACAGGCCAATGCTTTACTGTATAGAATGAATCAAACATCACTGTGATATCGAAAGAAATCATATATAATCAAATAATAATGATAATAATTAATGTCGAAGGTTTAGTGCGAGAATCAGCCAGTTTCATCCTGTTTCTCCTCGTTGATGGGGAGGATAATGAATAGGATGGTGATGAAGATGCTCGACTTCACACTATCAAATACTGAGTTGTAACATGCGCAATAAAAACGCGTTCATCAATAATATAATCGGAAAATGTCGAATATACGTCTAAAACAGACAAGCGTCCTTTATCCGCGATCTTCATTCTGGGCTGTGTCGGTGCCACCATTTCGCGATTTACAACAGCAGCGGCAGCACGGCGATCTCATAATACCACCGCGGGGTGCTCGCCTACACTGTTTTATTCCTAACTAAGCGGTCTGTGAGGAAATGAGACAAAGAAAAGGGTGAGAATTCAAACCTGTTCGGAAAAACTGCACCCCTGGGCTTGAGAAAACCATAGACGAGATCCCAGTCGGAGGAGGAGAGCAGCTCCCGATGTCTGCTGTCGACCCCGGTCACGTGACGCGCGCCGCTGATGCTTCGGGATTCGGTCACGTGACGAGTAAAAGGGTCGGACACTCGTATAAAGCAGTGCTACAGCAAAAGGGGGCCCACTAGGGGAGCTCAGCAACAGTACAAGGGTACTACAAGAAATGAGTTACTGATTGTGTACAAGGAACAGGATTTCTACAGGTTTCATAATGTCAAATTTAAGACTTTTTAAAGACCATTTTAAGACCTATGAAAGGAATTTCAGACTTACAAAAGGCTAGATGCTAAAGATTTGCTAATGGCCAAGTTAAAACCTTAAAAACAAATGATATTGTGAGGAAGATAATTAAACCATATCAATAAATAAATAGGGTGATGTAGTGATGCAGTAGGTAGTGTTGTTGCCTCACAGCAAGAAGGTTGCTGGTTTGAGCCTCGGCTGGGTCAGTTGGCGTTTCTGTGTGGAGTTTGCATGTTCTCCCTGCGTTCGTGTGGGTTTTCTCCGGGTGCTCCGGTTTCCCCCCACAGTCCAAAGACATGCGATACAGGTGAATTGGGTAGGCTAAATTGTCCGTAGTTGATGAGTGTGTGTGGATGTTTCCCAGAGATGGGTTGCGGCTGGAAGGGCATCCGCTGAATGAAAACAGTTGGATAAGTTGGCGGTTCATTCCGCTGTGGCGACCCCGGATCAATAAAGAGACTAAGCCTAAAAGAAAATGAATGAATAAATAAGTAAATAGAGTTAATAAATAAACTCTTCTTAAAACTTTTGAAATATATTGTTAGTGATTGGATGAGTGTTGGCCCAATTGGGTAGCTTTACATGAAAAGTGGACAATTAAGACATGTTTAAAATGATTTTTAAGACCTACAACACAATATTTCAGTGGATTTAGGACCCTTTCAGGGCCTAAAATTTGGTTTTCAAAATTTAAGACATGTTAAGACCCTGCAGATACCACGATGGATTGAATTCGTTTTCCAAAGTCCAATAGTATCTAGTCACAGACTTGCACATGCAAGCTGAGACACAGACTCAGACACATGCACCTAATAGAGCTAGTGACGCCACTGTGAGGGGTAGAGTTAAGTGTACACATTAAAAGCATTGCATGCAGTCTCAGCTTGCATCTGCAGCCAGACCAAAGAATCAGCAAAGGAACTCGAGCCTGGAATCAATCTCAGGTCACCGTGAGCACCTTAGTGCTATGTCAAAGCAGTAACCACTAGGCTATTGGCACCAATTTTAATATTTTAATAGAGAGCCATATAAATTTGTGAAATATATTTCAATGCCAAACATTTACAAAAGTGTACGTTTGTTCCATATATCCAAGATTATGTGACGCTCAGGATAAGCAGAAACAGACAGACTAACATGAGCATAAATGCCATTCAAATTGCAACGTTTTATGGCGTGTTCCTGGCTCCAGTTGCCCTGTTTAATGCAGCCTAACAATCCTTTATAGGATTTGGATTTCTAAGTTATGCATGTGTGTTTTATGTGTATGGTAATGCAAAGAGAGGTGTCTTTAGTCCATTTTTAAGTGTGTCTGCCTCCCAAACTGTGCTAGAAAGACAGTTCCAGAGATTAGGTGCCACAAATGAGTAGGATCTACGGCCCACAGTCAATTTTGATATTATAAAAATAATCAGCTGTCCAGAATTAATTGAGCTGAGTGGACATGAATGGCAGTAATACATCCACAGCTCAAGGGGAGCTAAGCAACTCAGGGCTTTGCAAGTAGTCAATAAATTTTAATATGTACATGTTTTAAGGGCCCCTATTATGGGTTTTTGAAAATGACCTTCCATGCAGTGTGTAACACAGCTCTTAGTGAAGTGAAATATCCAGCTCAAGCTTAAATCTGAAAGTGGACAGTTTTTAAAACTATTGATTCATCTATAAGAGTCGACTCATAGTGGTTTAAATGAATCGTCTTGATAACGAATCTTCAGCCGTTTTGGTGTGACGTCGTTACGAAATATAATGGTTGCGCGCGCAGACCTGGCAAAATTCAAACCTGCGGCCCCGCCCACTAACACAGCAGCAAGACGCTCATGAAGACGCTGTCTTTACCTGAATATTGTTGGAAGTGTGAGGGAAAGGAGTCGTTCAGAAATCTGCACGCTTACAATGGGTGATCTATCACTACACAGCTCATGCATTAGTTTCTGCCTCTATCTTGTAATGGACAGACAAGACACCAGGGGTGCAGGCAAAATAAGGACAAAATATTAGGTACACCAGCAGGCTGCTGAACGCTGGGCTTCGGCCTGGTGAGCAGCACTGAAAAGGCTTGCGAATGGAGAGCGGGAGCCCGCAGAGATAGCTTGTCAGAGGACAGAGGATGCTACAACCTCCCGGCTGGGGATGTGATCGTTTAGAAAAGCAGAGTACAGGTAAGCACTTGAACATATAGCTGTTCACGGACGAGGTGCCACAGCAATGATTGCAAATAGAAATGATCTACATGTTTTGTTACTAGTAACCGCGTGTAGTGTATCAGGTTAACTCTTTATATTCTCATATCGCGTCTAATGCCACATTATAAACGCGATGCGTGCTGCTTTGTTTACAGATTTAAATGCTATGGTCACCGTTAACTTATCCTGCACACGTGCAGCGGTTAAGGTTCAGAATAGTTTAGCTTTTGCTGCTGTGTGGATTAAAACTGAATGTATGTCATACATATGCTAGTGTTTAACTGCACTGCTTTCGGCACTGAGATGTCTGAATAACACTGTTGAGAACCGGGTACTGTTTACTGTGGTGTTAGTAAGTTTACTTTAAAGCGTGTTTCGAGCGTCCGCTGCGATTGGATCCTATACCAATGTTGGCGACCCGCAGCCGCGTGCTTGATAAACCACGCTGGCCATTTTACTGTCTCGCGTTGAACGCTGTCGACCAATGGCAACAGGCTGTCATCGGTCCAATCAGCGCAGATTAGTTTCGCGTTAAGCCGGGATTTGGGAACAAATGATTCGCTGAACGATTCATATGGGAGTCGCTGGGATAATAAGGTAAAAATAAATGCATATTATAAGACCATGAATGTGTTTTTTGACCTTGCATACATATCAGTATGTTGTTAGAGACCCATAAAACCGAAATATGACCCTTTTCAATGTGTAATAGGGGCTCTTTAAGTGGGAGCCAATGCAATGCTGACAGAACTGGACTTATATGATCATATTTCTTAGTTATAGAAAGCACTCTAACAGCTGCTTTTTGAACCAGCTGATGTTTCTCTATTAAGCCTACAGGGCTACCACATAGTAACACATTACAATAGTCTAACCGAGAGGCTATATTGTCTATAGTGCTTTATATAAGACATTTTACAAGGATGAACAGGCAAATAATTAAAGTCAGATAATTAAACTTCATTATTGTTATACGGTATATTCAATATATTAAGCAAGCAGCAGAGTACTGGTAGAATGCTGGTGTATGTCTTGCTAATTAAAACCGATATAGTTCAGATACACAGATGCACAGCACCACCAAATCAAGCAAGCAAGAGGTGACCATGGTAAAAACCAAGACTCCAACATTTGATGGAAGCGGAGTACGAAGATTGGGGGAAATGCATTTATTTTTAGTGGCATAGCTTTAAAGTATTTAATATATTTGCAAACAATGCTTCTTTACTCTCAGTTTGCTTCATGTTCTGTTTCCTTTTAGAGTAGAGCATGATATTTGTTGAGCGATAAATTATTTAGCTTAAATTGTGTGACCTTTTGAAGAATCTAAATTTGCTCTGACCACTTTTGGGGCATTTTTAAAAAGAATTTCATAAATATTTCACATAGAGCAAGTCTCTTTTATTCATTACAAGCTTTTGTTCACACATCAGCAAGAAATAAGAAAAAGCAACGATGCACTGTAAAAAGTTACTTAACTTGAAAAAAGTAAACCCGTTATAATTTCTGACTTATGATTATACATAGTTCATTTACATAATTTTAAGGCAATGGGTTTACTTAATTTTTTAAGTTTCAAATGCTATATACACTCACCAGCCACTTCATTAGGTACACCTTACTAGTACCAGGTTGGACCCACTTTTGCCTTCAGAACTGCCTTAATCCTTTGTGGCATGGATTCAACAAGGTACTGGGAATATTCCACAGAGATTCAGTCCTTATTGACATGATACCATCACACAGTTGCTGCAGATTTGTCAGCTGCACATCCATGATGTGAATCTCCTGTTCCACTACATTCAAAAGATGCTCTATTGGATTTAAGTTCTGGTGACTGTGGAGGCCATTTGAGTACAGTGAACTCATTGTCATGTTCAAGAAATCAGTCTGAGATGATTTGCACTTTATGACATGGCGTGTTATCCTGCTGGAAGTAGCCATCAGAAGATGGATACACTGTGGTCATAAAGGGATGGACATAGTCAGCAACAATACTCAGGTAGGCTGTGGTGTTGACACGATGCTCAGTTGGAACTAATGGGCCCAAAATGTGCCAAGAAAATATCGCCCACACTGTTACACCACCACCAGCCTGAACCGTTAATACAAGACGGATCCATGTCTTTATGTTGTTGACTCCAAATTCTGACTCTACCATGCGAATGTTTTGGTAGAGTTGCAGCAGAAATTGAGACTCATCAGATCAGGCAACGTTTTTCCAAGCTTCTATGGTCCAATTTTGGTGAGCCTGTGCTAATTGTAGCATCAGTTTCCTGTTCTTAACTGACAGGAGTGACACCCGGTGTGGTCTTCTGCTGCTTTAGCTCATCCTCAAAATCCTAAAAGTTAGATGTGTTGTGCATTCAGAGATGCTCTTTTGCATACCTCAGTTGTAACGAGTGGTCATTTAAGTTACTGTTGCCTTTCTATCGGCTTGAACCAGTCTGGTCATTCTCCTCTGTCCTCTGTTATCAACAAGACATTTGCGCCCACAGACCTGCACTCACTGGATATTTTCTCTTTTCCAGACCATTCTCTGTAAACCCTAGAGATGGTTGTGCGTGAAAATCCCAGTAGATCCGCAGTTTCTGAAATACTCAGACCAGCACCAACAACCATGCCATGTTCAAAGTCACTTAAATGACCTTTCTTCCCCATTCTGATGCTCGGTTTAAACTGCAGCAGATCGTCTTGACCATGTCTACATGCCTGTCTACATGCCTAAATGCATTGAGTTGCTGCCATGTGATTGGCTGATTATAAATTTGCATTAACAAGCAGTTGGACAGGTATACTTTCCTAGAGTGTATATCCTTTTAAATAGGTTCAAATGAGAATGTGTGATAGTAGAAACAAGGAAAATGTTGTGTTCAGAGAAAAGTCAAGACTTTAAAAGCCGACCACAGAGAGGTAACACACACTACTCATATTTTGAAAAAAATCATAAAATGTACATTTATTTGCAACAATTATATTAATAGCAGTAAGAAAATCATTTTCTATGAACAGAAGATGGTAACATTCCAGGTGAGGAGAATGAAGGAATGCTCCCTTCAACAAGCATGTTCCTAACAGCTTCATTATAACACACAAGCACCCTGCTCCCTTTGAAGAGTCCCCAAAGACAGCAGGGTACAAGCATGATCACTTCTGATTAGAATTTGAACAAACCTTTTTATCATTTCCATCTGATCGGGTTCCGAACACAAATGATGTAAGGACAGGGAACTTAAAAAGAGGTTTCCACAGGAATACCCCTCCATTGCTTACATACCAATGTACAATTTAGTTTTGAAATATTAACAATCACAGTCCATTCCCAACAGTTGTTCCATTTTAATTTGATGGAAAAGTAATTGTTAACATAAGGCAGATGTCAATTACAATGGAGGCAAAGTAGTTCAAATTCTGATTGTAATCAAATATATGTATTAAAATATGTTTCTAAAGAAGAAATGTCACTTTGGGCCTTGTTTGATGAGGCCCCAGAAAGTGCCGCATTCATTAAATATTCCAAAATAATAAAAAATCAGCTATGCAAGCTTTACATTTCAACATTCACATATACAAGATAAATGTGACACATTCTTCTGAACCATTCCAGGCGAATGGAAAAGCTAAATTAGCCAATGATACGATTGTAATTACAACGGTGATATTTTTTGGTATCAAACATTCAATGAGATGTTTCTTTAAATGCAAAATGTACAGCTATTTATGATCAATTATTGTCACTAAAAGAGAAGTCAGGACTGTAACATGCTCTATGATAATCTAGTCAGTTTAAATAAAAATATATATGTAATTTGGGTTGATTGTGATTTACATATGTCTTAGCTGTCCATGATTTTGGACATTGTGGTCTTCTGTTTGATGGCCATGTCTTAAAGCACAGATGTCAAACTCAGTTCCTGGAGGGCCGCAGGTCTACATCGTTTAGTTCCATTTCTATTTAAACACGGCTGATCAAACTAATCGAGCCCTTCAGGCTTTTTTGAAACCGGCAGGCAAGTGTTTTGGAGCAGGGTTGGAACTAAACTGTGCAGGGCTGCGGCCCCTTCATGAACTGAGTTTCACACTCCTGTCTTAAAGGGACATTTCTGTCAATATTTACTCACCATCCACTTGTTCGAAAATTGTTTGAGTTTGTTACGTCTGTCGAACACAAAAAGAAGATCTTTTAAAGAATGCTGCAAACCAGTAGCCATTGACCTCCATAGCATATTTTGTTCCAGCTATGGATATCAATGATTGCTAGTTTCCAAAATTCTTCAAAAAATCTTCTGTGGTGTTCAACAGAAGATGGCGAGTATGTTTTCTCTTTGGGTGAACTATCCCTAGTTGAGTTCTGGTTGAGGTTGTGGTTTTACTTCATTTTGTGTTTCCTGCGCGGTGGTTTGCTGATGAGTGTCATGAGTTAAAGCCTGACATGGTTTTTGTAGGGTTTTTTAGAACTGAGACTTCCTGTGATGGCATGTCACTGGATGAGACGCTTGAGGCAGTGGACTGCTGCTGGGTTTTATCTGTGGACTCTTGAGATTCAGGTGGTATGATGGAGATCTGTGGAGCAGGCCTGGGCTGCTTGGTCTCAGAGGTTCTGCCACAACTTGCACCATCATCTGGAACATCTTTTGAAACCGTTTTGGGTTTATTGGCAGGAGATTCATCTTTATCTGAAAGAGAAAAAATTGAGTTTAACAAAAGAACGGAAGACATTTGATTGTGGCAGGTTGATGAATAATCTGATGAATAGCAGGCAGGCCTGTCACACAACAGGAGAGGAGGAACAAATAACTTTCCTGAGCATGTGATCAAAAACCATGTGCTTTTCTCTGTTGGAGACATCTGACCTTCATATGTTCTGTTCAACAGCATTAGGCGGATAAGTTAAATCATCCAACTAAACTGCGCATTCATTTCAGACACAGATGGCTCATTTTTACAGAGCGGTACAGTACACTACGGTATGCATTTATTTTTGCTTCCACTGTCAGAAATGCCAAAATAGTGAACCGTACCATACCATTTTTTTGGAAACCTTTCGTTTAAAGCCCCAATGAAATCAATACTAAAGCTACTTAAGTTGCTTTTTATTAGCCATATATATATAGCCATAACTATATTTGCCATAAGGTTATCTATAAGCTATTGTAATCACTTTGTAACATCTAGAATTTGAAGCCTTTAATTTGGGGTTAAGACCTGGCTGTCATAATTTTTTTTTACAATTTAAGGTTAACAAATCACTTATTTTCTAAGTTTAACACAGCATATTATATTTTCTATGTATGTGGGACTCTTATTTTGAAAATGAGACAACTCTAGAGTAAGTTACTGTTAACAGGCATGAACTTTTACAGCTTGTCAGAACACAAAATATGGGAAAGACTATTTTAGAAAGATTATTATAGTTTATTCAGCACTACCCCAAGGAGGCATAAGGTCTGTTTAAATGCAGCCTTTTATTAGTTTAAAGATACAGTAGGAGATTGTCTTCAGAAACTTTTTTTGTTGTGCTGGTTGAAAGTCTCTTCATTACACTAGTAATGATTCAAGTAAATGATCTAAATGTATTTATATGTATTGTTATATTCAGGCATAAAATCTAAAAGTTTTTTATGCGATTAAAATTATGTCATTCCCATAATTTTAAAAAGTAGCCCAAACTGTCTGTCGGCAAATGTAGATTTGTACATCTGCACAGCCGTTCACGCAGATCTGCTGTTTGCACGTGTACGCATGTTCACGTGCACACAAGAGAGAGAGCGACAGCAGTAAAAACAAGCTGAATCAAAACCTTTTAAAATCCCGAATCAACATTGGAGTTACTTTTGCACGCTGAGGGAAGGATGACACCATGGCTGAAGTATTTCTTTTAGACAGGTAATGTAATGTTTTAAAGGGCACCTATGATGAAAAATCTACTTTTTAAGCTGTTTGGACAGACATATGTGTAGGTATAGTGTATAGACCGTCATATTGGGGTGATATAAAAACACCCAGTCCTTTTTTTTAAATTTAACAACATAAAACGGTGGACCAATTGAAGCTGTTTTGAGACAGACTGTAATTTGACGTAGGAGTGCAGTCCCCCGCCCCACCGAATTGATTGACAGCTGAGTATTAACATGTCTATGTAGTAACGAGTATAATCCTATCAACAAGACAGGACGTGCGCAAAGCAACCAGGAATAAAAGGTCTGTTCAGTTTACTAGGATCATCAATAATCATCAAACGTAATCAAGAGTGAGTTTTACAGGTTTAAAATGTTTTAAAACAGTGCATGTTAATGAATTACAGTGATTTACTTCAGCTTTATTTCATCACCACAGCCGCGTGTCAGTACAATTATAAAAGAAGACGCTTCAATCCCGGTTTGTGGATGTTAAATCAGGTTTATTTTGTACTTTAACATAACAGATATCCATACAGCAGTGGATATTAACCTGTATCCTGTCACATTTGCTTGCCAAGAGAGCAAAGCTAAACGTGCGCGCACTGTCTGTGTGTGTGCGTGTCTGCGCTGTGTGTGTATCTTTGTGTGTGTGCGTGAACTTTGTAAGGACATTGTGTGTGACTCATCGTTGCAGCTACACAACAAATGCATCAAATACTTATTGGTAAAGTTCTTACTGTAGTATCTCTCACAAACGTTACGTGAGATCAGCTTCCTGTATGTCAGTCTGTTGTCTGAGGCAGCTGAGGGAGGAGATTAAAACACGCTGACAGGCACGTGGGAACGATGGGAGAGAAGGACTAGCCTTAAAGGCACAGTTCACAAAAAACGCTACCTGATGGTTAAAGCTATAAAATAGAAACTTATGAAAGGTATAATAAATAATCTGATGGGTGTTTTGAGCTGAAACTTTACAGACACATTCTGGAGACACAAAAGACTTATATTAAATCTGGAAAAAGGGGTAACCTAGGTGCCCTTTAAAACTATTTTAGTCACGCAAAGCTGATGTAGATTGTGTTTTGTTTATGAATGGGTTATCTGCACACAAGTGTTGTACAGCCACTGAAATCTTCCAGCGATAGATTGATTTGACTATTTTCAGTTTCATAAGACCCTTTTACAGCATCGATAATGTAGATTTTATTTAGTTTAACAAAAAAACATCAGTAAATAGTGCTATTCCACCTAGCCTGCTTTACTGAGGTGAAGTTGCTTTTACATTCACATCCCATTGGTTCATTTTTGAACAATGACAACCTGTGACAAGCTCCCTATATTGTTTAGCATGCTGCTTTGAATATTCCGTCTGAAATAGCATGCAAGTATGGCTTAGTAATAAGTGTAATGCCTGCACCCCGCCGGCCAAGCACTAAGCATACAGTAGTGGCTTTAGGATAAAGCGAGTGAGAGAGTGACAGGGTTCATACACATTTTTACTACAAAAATTCCATGACTTTCGAGTCAAATGTTTCATGTAATGTGTATGTATTTGTGGTAATTCATAAGAAAAACAAAGAACGTTTAAATTTATTACAGCACATCATAAAGCATGCAACAATCTCTTTAGTTTCAATTTATTTTTATATCTATGTAGAATAGATGATGCATTAATTATATGAGAGCATGTTTTTGGCCAAGCAAAGAAGTAATAACAACCAACCTCCATTCCAGTATACAGATATTTGACGAACTAATTTTAGATGATGTTAATAGTTTGTAGTTTGTAGTTTTACTACTATTGTATATACTTCATAAGCATGCGAATGCGGCAGACCAGAAACGCAAGCACGTGCGACAAGTTTCGCATTTCACTGCATTCGAAAATTAAAGCTTGGTGAATTCTTACCTGCGAAATCGCATCACGTGATTGCGCGAGACCAATAGAAGATCATTTAAAATAAGAAATTTAAAATATGGAGCAATCGCTCACTTTTATTAATGTCTAATCATATTGTTTAACCCCGCCCCTTTTTTGCAGCACCATACGACAGAATTTGGCAAGCACAAGTTCTAGTGTGTACACAGCTTAAGTGGCTTTGGACAAAAATGTCTGCTAAATGACTAAATGTAAATGTAATTTCCATGACTTTTCCAAAACCTTGTGGGTTTTTCTGTTTTTCCAAAACTTTTACAGGCCTGGAAAATGCCATGTCAAAATTCCATGACTTTTCCAGGTTTTCCATGACTGTATAAACCCTGGAGTGAGATCAGCGATCCTTGCATGCATGAAAAAGTTTTGCTTGCTACACACCTGAAAACGTGCTAGACATACAGTTTTTCATTGGGAATTGTAGTATTACTGTATAAAGTACTATAACGTTTTCTAACTGTCGAATGACACAATATAGTGGATTATCTATTATCATATTTAAAGTGCGTGTTTCAGGAGGCGTGGCTTTGGACGGCAGGGGTGGGACTGTGTTTCAAAGGTATTCTGCTAACTGCTTAGCATTTTGGCAGATCACCTACTGCACCCTTAAAGTGTATATTGTGAAATTTTCTGTGTAAGTTTAAAACTAGGTAACAGCCACATGTGTTCATTTGTAATGGAGGCAATAAACGATGTACACTGTTAAATAAGTGTTTAATGCATGCTTATGCATCGTGTCATATCACTCAGCACTTACTGTATTTTGTCAGGTATAATTAGAACTTACTCTATATTTCATTCTAACGTGAACCTCTTCTCCACATTGGTTGAAATGATTGTCCTTTAACAAAGCGTCAACTTAATTTGGTCAAATATTTTTTGACAACTGGCGTCTTATAATTTTGCCCATGTGTATTTCAGAGTACATCACGCCGTGTGAGTATTAGAGATGTGATCTGAAGCAGCATGTCATCATTAATATTCACAAACCTTCCACGTAATGTAAAAACTGACCTTTCTCTTCCAGTAGTACATTATAGGGTTCTAAATGCTCATGTACATGTTTCTGGACATATTTTTGCACTTGCCGAAACCACCTATCTTCTATGTAGATATCAGAAAACTATTTTATTAATGCAGGGGTTCTTAACCTTTTGCAAGCTGGGCCCCCCCCAAAGTTGGTTCAATGCACCCTCCTCCCCTCCCCCATGATTTGATGAGATTTATCATTTTCACGGATTGGTTCAGCATGAAGTCAAAAAGAACCGGCATTTTTTTTTTACGGCTACTGAGAGACTGACCGCCCATGAGTGCTTTTGGATGGGAGAGGAGCTCACAGCCACTGCTCGTTGAGCATAGTAGGCCTAACTGCAGAGTGATTCGTGTTTTTAACTCTCCAAACACCACAAAAGTCTCCAAAAACACAAGTAAAAGTCACTGGATTTGTCGCTTTTGACAAAAAAAAATGTCGCCAGAAGGATGATTTGTTTGTGTTATAATCAGTCAATGAAGTGGGGGAAAAGGTGGCGGTACTCTCTTTGCATTGGCAAATCATTACACTTTTATAGCAAAAAACTAAACTTGTGAGATATTGCTGTTACCACATTATTATTTTATTTATTTATTTATTTACCACAATATTATTTTATTTATTTATTAACAACATAAATGTATTTAAATATGTTTGTGTGTGCGTTGCTGCATGCGTGCGTGCATTTCACAAAAACTAAAGGAAAGCTTTAACTGTAGTCTATATTCTGACTAGTTTATTTGTTCAAAAAATATATATACACTGTATATAAACTAAATACAACCTCAAGTTTTATACGTTTGCAGCATCTGCAACTTCCGTCCGTTATAAAAATTTATTTGGATGGTTTGATTTTCTGCATTTTTAACATCCATAACAAATATGTTGAGAGGTGTTTTTGACAATTGAGAGCCACCAAATGACGAACATGAAAAAACAAATACGACAGGTTCGGACTTAGTCGGGGTGCAAGGACCTTTTGAGGCTTGCGCAGCTTCTCGAGGAGAAATTAAACAAATGAGCGCCATTTTCTAAACACACAAACTAAATTGACATACTACAGTTAAATTAAAAAATGTGGTGTTTTTATATTATATTATTATATTATAGTATTTACCATCACCTCATAATTGAAAATGTGACACTGATTTCATATGACAGTTAAACAAACAAGTTAATAATATTAGGTCACTTATATTTTTGATGAAATAATGACTGTTTTGGTCTATTTTAGCAGCGAAAGTACATCCGATGAACATACCTGTCAACATTGGGATGTGAAAATAAGGGATATGCCTACCATAATAAGGAATTTCCCTGACCCCTCTTTAAAAAAATCCCCAAATGACTAAATATGTTCATTTGCAGCTGTTTCATCGTAAATAAACAGTAAAATGGTCAGTAATATGTTTTATTATTTTTTTTTTACAAACAAAAAAATAAATAGTGTACATAAGCAGCAAAAATATTAGCAAACAATAAAATCAAGCTATCAAATCTCATTAGCCGTTTCTTCACTGTATAACTTACACATTCTGATCAAAGAGCATCGAATGAATCTCTTATTTATTTCGATTTTTTTTTTCGTTTGATTACATTAAATAACAGGCGTCATTTTAAAAAAAAAGCACACATCTATGTTTAGTAATAAATTACTGTAGTAATCTGCAAAAGTAAAAGGTCTACATATAAAGGTTAAGATAAATAAATAAAACATGCCTTTTGCACTTTTCTCAGGTGAACATGTCTTCTTGCCGAGAGACTGGGTGAATGGACAGGGCAAAACCTTTGCTGGAGTGTATGTGTTCAAGGGAGCCTTCTTTGTGGGCACAGCTAAGGGATAAAGCATGTAAAAGCAGAATAAATCAAATGTACCATAAACTATAAACATCAGTGCATGTTGTTTAGACAGTACCTGGGGATGATGTAGATATGTCCAGTATTGAATCGTGGGATATGGCTATGGCGGAGAGGAAGTCATCCACTTGTTTGAGAGACAGGGAATTATGAAGGGTCTCCAAGGGGCAGATTGAAGGAACCATGGAGTACAACTCAAAACCTTCAACGAATAGTACACTATTAGAATCTGGAAAATGGCGCACAAACATCTTCAACTAGTCATACATCACAACCTATAACTTGAGGTCTTGGACACATGGCAGAGATATGACGTTCCATTTCCTTTGAAAATGACAAGCAACAACACCGTCAAACGTGGGTTTGAGGTGGGCAAGATGGAGGCAGATGGGTCACACAAAGAACAGCTCACAAAACCTTCAATCTACCAAAAACATCACTTGGCCAAGATGGTTTCATGAAGCGAAAATGATAATCGACCTACCTTGAACATGTAAAAGCTTTATTTCTCAGATGAAACCAGCGGAACAACATGATTATGATTTGATTTGTTCACATCATGCAGTTTGGCACAGGATGCCTGGTTAAAACCTTCATGTGTCCATTAATAAAAGCAATAAGAGCTCATAGTTTACTGCTTTTACACACCAGCAACAGTTATTCAATATAAAAGACATCAAGAGTCATTAAATAAATATATGATTATATTTAATAACTTAAGAAAAAGCAGTCAGTTAAAAAGAGTTGACTAGCCTGACCGCAGACTGTTCATGGTCACCAATCAATGTACTGTATAAGTTTAGTATATTCATATGCAATAGTCGGACATAATTGCTAATATTACATAGCATTTTACTATGCCTTTAAATGGGACTTAAACGATTGAAACGTATAAAAGGGTTCTAGCATTTTACACTTTCAAATCCTTTAAAGTGCAATGTTTGAACATGAAAAACATCTGCTAAGTTAAAGAGGGGAACGTCACTCTAAAGGGAGTTATTGTCTATTTTATTAAGCATAGTTTCTGAACTTCCTCAAACTCCCAATATGATGAATTTATTAATAACTGTTGTTGTCCAGTGGTGGTGGGTCTAACTGTGCTTCTAGGATAAGCCATTTCACACATCTAGTACACTAATATAAACATATTTCTTTCCTAACTGCATTTTCTTTTTGTGTGCTGTTAATGTTATTAATGTTGTGTTTATGTACCAGTTGACATATAAGAGAAATTTAATGCTCGCATGACTTGCCACTAGTCTGTATGTATAGAATCTGTACGGATCACAACCCACTGTTCGGAACGCATGTGACCAGCGGCTTAATAACTTTTTTGAGCTTGTAGGTTATCTAATATTAACAATTGCAGAGAGATCGCATCCCGCGTCATTTAAATCACATGTATGAAAGCATTTTGGCTTCTCTGTAAAATATAATGATGACAAAAATTGTTGTGGTTGGACCTAAATGCTTAGGGCATTAATTAAAGGTGTTTTCTGTCCCTGTTTGTTTAGCCTGCATTAATGCATTCAATGTAAAGCTGCACAGTTAAACATTAAAAGATTGTGATCTTAATTTTAACCCGTGCAACATGAATGATAAATGATAATGATTTGCATATGTTTATTAATCCTTCAAAGCGCTGCAGTCAAATCTGTGTTGGATACAAACACTGGTGTTTATGGTAAAGATTAAAATCCCTGTATAATGAAACATGGTGTTTTAGGTGTGACTGGTTGAATCATTAATTGAAAATAAATATGATCTGTTGGACAAGATGTTAGATTTCCATGTTTATCATTATCAGTAACAGTAGCAAAGATCATATTTTGTATTGAATAGTTTCCTTTTTTTCAGCTGGTTCCTTCTAGATTTTTTTTATTTGTATTAAAATTACAGGTTTTAAGTTCTGTTTGTTAAAACCAATGTTTTTTGCAGTAATATTTTTGTATAAATGGAAAGCAATTGCTATTTGTCTCCTCTCTGTTTTGCTAATCCGAAAGATGGTTCAATCCGTGACTCAAAAACCATAGTGTGAGATTTGTGATCCATTACATCACTACTCGCTTTGTCTGTTCTCTCAGAGAACTACAGTACTTATCTAGAGTTTAAACTGTGACTCTTTAAAGGCACAGTATGGAATTTTCGCCTCTAGAGGGCATGTATTCACAACAAACAAAAGTGTATTTTAATGACATCGTGACTGAGTGTGGAATCATTGGCTGGGCGATTTGGGGAAAACACATAATTCAGAGTTTTTGCACAGATATTGTGATTTTATTTGCGATCCAGTCAAGCTTCATCTCAATATTGCAGCACACACCCTTTAAATAAAACTTACATTTAAACTTTTACACTTGTAAGCTTGGTTTATTATAGTCGACGTGTCCATACGAGGACCCTGACCAGCTCATGACCGAGTTTACAGAGCGTCAGATGCTGGAATTATGCAAAGTTGTTCCAAACCAAAGATTCATGCTTGAAGTTAGACTGGACCTACTGACGACTGCATGCAGTTTAGAATCAGGACTTTCTTTTGGGGGGCAATAACCCAATTATCATACACCTTTGAAACGGTGCAGATCTTTTACATACACAAATGGTTACTTTACACACTACATAAAAGATAATATGCACTTAGAGAAAGCACAGTAAGACAAGAGTGAAGAAGTTAATCACAGAATAACAGAGAGAACAAAAATATTAGGCAAATTTTAGATTAAGTTTTGAGATAGGACTAAATGTTAGAACAACTGTTTAAAAGCAATGTAAATAATAAATCAAAAACACAATGAATTTTTTCCTTTTGTAAATGCAATGGTTAAAAGCAAACCATATGATGCATACAGTAGGTGATACTATATGATCTATATTCGACTAATGCATGGTTTCATTGTTATAGGACAGATCCAAGTGGAAACTACAGGGTTCAGAGTATAAGGACTAGATCTGAACTAGCTACAAAAGCAGAGTCAAAATAAAAAAAACAAACACTAATTAGACAGGATAGAATGATTAGCACTTACCACTGAACATACCGGAAAACACTGACCCATTTAGAAAAGCAGATTAAAAGAAAAAACAAACAATAAAAATGATATGCTAAAAATGGGCAATTTTTTTCCAAAAAACCAACACCTTAAATATTATGAACTTACAGAACACCACAATGAATCGAAAGGCATTTATTATCCCAACTACTTGTGCTTAAAGGGATAGTTCACACAATCATTTACTCGCCCACAGGTCATCTAAATCTTCTTTAATGTTCTACTGAAGAAAAAAAAAGTCACCTACATCTTGGAAGACCCACGGACAAGTAAATTTACAGATACAAATTTTTGGGTGAACCATCCCTTTAATATCCAGGGTTTAATTTTTTTTATATGATTCCGTTTAATTATATAAGCTGATGAATATTAAACATCCTTCAAATACTGTAGGACAAAGGGCAACAAAATTGAATTCACCTGAAAACTCCTAACATATTGCATCAGTTTCTAAGTAGTAATAACTAAGTAGTAGTTAAAAAAAACAATAGGAACAGCAAAATATTCCAAACTTAAGGCTGGTTTATACTTCTGCGTTAAGCACACACGCGGATGGTCTGATGCAGCCTTCGTGTGGTCGCATACCCCTCGCCGTTTGATGCCGACACTGACGCGCACTTCTCAAAAACTGTAACTACATGACGCGTAGCACAAGCTCTGTGATTGGTCGGCTTGGTAGTGCTAACAAGTGTGGGCAGGGCTGAGAGTCACATTAACCCATTGGAGTGAGTGTTTACAGGTGTAAAGTCCCGTGAAGGAGCTCCAGCTGGAAACTTTTGTTTTGTGTTTACCTAATGACTAAATTTGTTGCACGTCTGCCGGTGCCGCCCTCTGAATGTGTGAGTTTTAGCTACTTGTACGTTAAGGTAGCGTTCAGAATAAACAAAACACCAGCAAAGAAACTCAACCCAGAGGAACAGAGAGGCTGCAGAGAGTATAAATGCACGATTATGCACAAGACATGCACCGTGGGTCACGGCGATCGCTCGATGCAGAAGTATAACCCAGCCTTCAGTTTTACCCATATTTTAGGTTAATGTAGATGATGGAACAAAATGTGTAGCAAATTTTGAAATGTATGTAACGAGAAATCCAAAGCTGCGTCTGAAATCGCATGCTACTAGTACGTACTACGTTTTAACTTGAAAATACATCCTGACCACTTTAAAAAGTATGCACTATATAGTGTGAATGGAATTCAGACATACTACATCATCCATTTTGTCATTATCACATGACCTACCTGCATCAGGACCATTTTATGAGTTTAGACATACTACTCATTCACATACTATATAGTAGGAAGTATGCGATTTCAGACACTGCATGTAATCACCGTGCAACTTGCTGATAAAAAATATACATACATGAGTACAACTATTCTTAGTCCTTTAAAATAAGTAACGGTCATAATCTCTGTGCCCTATCCTGGGGTTGATGGAGGAACTCTAAATTCAAGTATAATAAATGATAATAAATAAATTAAATAAATGGGTGGGGGAAAACGTGTACTAGGAATGAACAAAAGCAAACATACCATTGGTTGGGTGTCGCGCAAATGAGATAGAAAATCTTTTAACAGCAGAACCACGCGTGGCCTCTGAGAAAGAGAAAAACAGGTACCTGAAATGTATAACAGCTA
Source organism: Danio tinwini (assembly GCA_903798205.1). Taxonomy (NCBI): domain Eukaryota; kingdom Metazoa; phylum Chordata; class Actinopteri; order Cypriniformes; family Danionidae; genus Danio; species Danio tinwini. The sequence continues at coordinate 34,269 of CAIGQZ010015273.1, forward strand.
ACAGAAAAAGGGTTAAAGAAGGGCTCAAGAAGGCAAGTGTCATGCAGGAAAAAGACGCAGAGGAAAAGCAAAAGAGTGCTTGTGTGTTTAGTGCTTTAGACAGCCGCAGGGGTAGTGATTACAAACAAAATTAAACAAATCAAAATGAAACCTTTTCCTCCTTTATAAGAAGACACCCCATATTAACCCTACACTGCATAATGGGGGAGAAAAACTGACTCAATAGAGCTTTAGTTTTCAATTCTGCTCTGATCTGAATAACATGATCAGCAGAGCTGCTCTAGGTTAGTTTTTAACAGCAGACGGCGCTCTAGACTAGTTTTGAACAGTAAATGGTGCTATAGGCTAGTTTTTAACAGCAGATGGTGATTTAGGCTAGTTTTTAACAACAGATTGTGCTCTAGGCTAATTTTAGCAGCAGACTGTGCTCTAGGCTAGTTTTTAACAGCAGATTACGCTCTAGGCTAGTTTTTAACAGTAAATGGTGCTATAGGCTAGTTTTTAACAGCAGATGGTGATTTAGGCTAGTTTTTAACAACAGATAGTGCTCTAGGCTAATTTTTAGCAGCAGACGCTGCTCTAGGCTAGTTCTTAACAGCAGATGGCGCTCTAGGCTGGTTTTTAACAGCAGATGGCACTCTAGGCTGGTTTTTAAAAGCAGATGGCGATCTAGTCTAGTTTTTAATAGCAGACGGTGCTCTATGCTAGTTAATAATAGCAGATGGCGCTCTAGTCTAGTTTTTAACAACAGATGGCGATCTAGTCTAGTTTTTAACAGCAAATGGTGCTTTAGGCTAGTTTTTACCAACAGATTGCGCTCTAGGCTAGTTTTTAGCAGCGGATGGAGTTCTTGGCAAGTTTTTAGCAGCAGATTGCCCTCTAGGCTAGTTTTTAGCAGCAGATGGAGTTCTTGGCAAGTTTTTAGCAGCAGATTGCGCTCTAGGCTAGTTTTTAGCAGCAGGCACGCTCTAGGCTAGTTTTTGCCATGCTTAGGACTCATAGCAGCAGATGGTGCTCTAGGCTAGTTTTAACAGCAAATGGTGCTAGGATAGCTTTTACAGGAATTGATGCTGTAGGCTAGATTTGAACAACAGATTATGCTCTAGGCTAGTTTTTACCAGCAGACGGCACTCTAGGCTAGTTTTTAGCAGTAGATGGCGATCTAGGCTAGTTTTTAACAGCAGATGGTGCAATAGGCTAGTTTTAAACAGCAGATGGTGCTCTAGGCTTGTTTTTAGCAACAGACATCGCTCTAGGCTAGTTTTTAACAGCATATAGCGCTCTGGTCTAGTTTTTTAGCAGCAGACAACGCTCTAGGCTAGATTTTAACAGCAGATGGTGCTTTACTAATTTTTAACAGCAGATGGTGCCCTAAGCTTGTTTTTAACAGCAGATGGCACTCTAGGCTAGTTTATAGCAGCAGATGGTGCACTAGGCTAGTTTTAAACAGCAGATGGTGCTTTAGGCTAATTTTTAACAGCAGATGGTGCCCTAGGCTTGTTTTTAGCAACAGACATCACTAGGCTAGTTTTTAACAGCAGATGGTGTTCTAGTCTAGTTTTTTAGCAGCAGACAGCACTCTAGGCTAGTTTTAAACAGCAGATGGTGCTCTAGGCTAATTTTTAACAGCAGATACCACTCTAGGCTAGTTTTTAACAGCAGATAGTGCTTTAGTCTAGTTTTTTAGCAGCAGACAGTGCTCTAGGTTAGTTTTTAACAGCAGATGATGCTCTAGGCTAATTTTTAGCCTAGCAGATAACAGCAGATGGCGCTCTAGGCTAGTTTATAAAGCAGATAGTGCTCTAGTCTTGGTTTTTTAGGCAGCAGCCAGCGCTCTAGGCTAGTTTTAGCAGCAGATGGTGCTCTAGGCTAGTTTTAAACAGCAGATGGTGCTCTAGGCTAGTTTTTAACAGCAGATAGTGCTCTAGTCTAGTTTTTTAGCAGTAGCCTAGGCTAGTTTTAGCAGCAGATGGTGCTCTAGGCTAGTTTTTAACAGCAGATAGTGCTCTAGTCTAGTTTTTTAGCAGTAGCCAGCGCTCTAGGCTAGTTTTAGCAGCAGATGGTGCTCTAGGCTAGTTTTTAACAGCAGATAGTGCTCTAGTCTAGTTTTTTAGCAGCAGACAGCATTCTAGACTACTTTTTGCCATGCTTAGGACTCGTAACCAAGTTTTTGGATTTTCTTAAACAAAAGTACCTTTTTGTATCATTACCCCAAGTGTTTGTCAAGGAAGCCAAATTTATCCATCATTTTCTTTTTTTGTTGTAAGAAATCCTTCCACAAAAATGTTACGAAATGAGAGTGGACTGTCTCAATTGTCTGGAGCACCACCTGCTGTTAAATTTACGATCAGAATCTATTTAAGAGAGAAAAGAAATCCATTTTTGAACATTTCAGAATTGATCCCTCTAATTTTTTAATGTAAATATTTTCATCTAGTAGGTACTGTTGGAGGATCTGAAGCTATGTTATATTCACTTCAGATTGCTAATGCACTTGAGGGCGCTGTCTACAAATTTTTAATCTACTATACATTTCTTAGGGAACATTTTAGGATTCAATTTTGTGGATCCAAGTGAGCAGGGATAATCTTTACAATATTATCATATGTACATGCTGCTTTTCAAAAGAGAAAAATGATATGTGTTTTAGCACTTCAGTCATTTTAATGTACACTTTTAACTATAGACTTCTTTCTATAATTAAATAAGCTAATCAATCTAAAATTATATAAATACATAAATATAAAAACATGATGCAATCTCTATAGAAAACCAAAACCAGTGATTTTGTCCCCATTATGCATTCATGTAAGGTTTATTGGGTCACATATTCTAACGATAAACTGACAACATCTTCACTATGCTCAATCTTTACAGACAAACAACAGCACTGCTGCTCTATGAACACATCTACAACTGAAGCTCTTAATCTTACATTACCAAAGAATCATTATTCACATACCAAGAATCCAGAAGAAAAAAAACCAACATATTCTATCCTAAATTGCATGGTAAAATAACAACTATCAAGTGAGAATTACTCTTAAGTCACTCAAAAAGATTCCTATTATACATTCACAGACACTACAATTAATGACTTATTAAGTTTTTGACTGGACACATTAAGGGAACCATGAACAGACACTAGCGTACTGACACATTTATCAAGGTGATTTTCTTATGCTTGTGAATATTGCTTCATTCACTAAAACACTATAATATTGGAAAATTGCGTGGAAAGTAGCCATCTATTAAATTATATTACACTGTTATAGCAGAATATACCCTGTCAGGGTCATTGAAGATCACTCATTTATGATCACTGGAAGTTAACAAAATATCCATACACACATCTGTGATCAAAATCACATTCTTGGCTTACTTCAACCCACTATAGTAAGTCTACATTAAGGAATTGATAATAATAATTCTGCTTTATCTTGTATACACAGAAAAAAAATATCTGGATGATATGGTGCAGATGTGGGAGCAGGATATACTGTAAAGCCAGAGTACTCAATAGTGTAAAACTGAAAAAAATTGAAGGAAAACATCATTATTTTGACATTATCTTCTTACTGTAGGTCTTTAGTCTTGTTGTTTTTTTTTGTTGTTTTTTTGTAGCATCAATTAGAGACTAATTACAATGACAAAACTGCCTCATATGCAACAAACTAAAGTTTTTTTTCTGCTCTGTAAAACAGTTACATTTATTACAAGTTAACGTCAACAAAATTATTAATGCAATAATTGTTCATATTAATTTTAGTTTTATATTTTTAAATAAGACTAGACCTGTTAGTGTTTAATGTTACGTCATGTTGGGATTATTATAAGGAATTCTGTTAAATTCAAATTTGGAGGGTTACCATTGTGCTGAAAAGTATGTCAGCCTATTAAGATGAACCATGTGGCTTTATTTACAAAAAACAAATGTCAGTCAGTGAGGTTTGTTCTTCCGTGTTGTGCAATCATGTTTGAGCTTTAACTGGGGTTTGTTCACATCAAGCAAGTATGGCTGGGCTTTTGTTGACTATACAGTATCTAACATGTGCAATGTTTATGTGTGGAAAATGCCTAAATTAACATCTTAAATTCTTCTAGGTTTTATTAAAAATCTTTGCGCTTCTTTGCACACAGAGTACACATATTTTCTAGGCATTTTTATTATCCATATTCCATATTAACAAATGTATTGTATGAAACAAACAGTAACATGGAAAAAGGTGTGCAGTGTGCCAGGCATTAAAACCAGCATAAGCTACAGCAGTGGTTCTCAACCATCCGTCTTTATATTTTGCACTATGTTTGTCAAAGTGTTCTGTGCTGCGTAACATAGTGGATTAATTTGACAGATGCCATTCTAGAATTTGACTTGCTCTTGTATGGTGCTCTGGATTGTGAAAACACCTCCCGCAATGGTTGATGGTACAGATGCAAAAAAAAAAGAGTAAATGATGCAGACTCTGTGTGCAATGAATTTAACTGAAAAAAACGTTTTCTTTAATTTTAAATGATTTAATCTTGTTAAATCCTGTTAAATTAGGCTACGTAGCATATTTAAATTTCTTAATATCAACAACAAAAAACTAAACAAATGCTTGTTACTCAGTTGTTCTTATTATCAGTGTAAAGAATTGTATTAATTAAATTGTAATTTAAATTAAATTAAATTGTAATAAAAAGTAAAGCTGTAGGGAAAGCTGCAGTACAGGTAACTCTCTTTTTTCATAAATACATGAGGCTGACATTCCAAACAGACTTTCATTCATCTATGGATCGCAGAAGTTATGTGAAAGACACCTGAGACATATAAAAACTCAAACATTTAGGACTGCAAAATGTTCAGAAATACAATGCGAAAGCAATCCATGTGAACATGAATTTTATCCCAATTTTATGAAACGACGCAAACGCTTTCTGCCAAATTATTTTTAAACATCTTCACTTCCCTAAAGATATCTGATATGCTGTACATAAGCTTTTTAAACAGTTCATTTCATCTGGGTTTTAAAATGTTGTAAATGTGTGCATCTCCAGGATGCAGGAACCAAAAGAAATGATATGCAATTCACAAGTAATATTAATTTAATAGTAATTAATTAATCTTTTGATACCAACTTGTTTATTTTTATAAGCAATTACCACCAGCTCATGCAAGTTTTCATTATTTGTCTTTTTCTTAGTCCATCCATCCATCCATCTATCCATATATGTATAAATATATCCATACTGTATGTGGAAGTGAAGTAATTTAGTCAAACTACTTGTTTTGTATTATTGGAGCATTCATTTATTTCAAAAATTGGGATTAACCAATGAAGTCAGATTAGGGCTGGGCCGATAAATGATATTAAATCGAATCGCAATAAAATTTGTCAATAATGATAAGCTCTGGACTTTTCACTCTATATTGATCTAAGAGCCAATCACACAGCAGAAATGTGCAACAATGAGAATCTAAAAGTGTGTTGATATTAAAGGTGCAGTATTGCAAGTTTGACACCCAGTGGTTGAACTAGGTATTGCACTCCTGGATCAAAATAAACGCAAGCGCGGGATGCCAGATTGAGTACAGGAGCGAGTGATTTAAACCGGGTTCTAAATAAAAGCAATGGCACACGATAGAGGGAATATTTTCCATATTAAAAGGAGTTTTGGTTCTAACCAACACCTCGAATTGATATATTCGAAACGGCTTCTATTTCTCACAGCTGAACAACAGAAACCTATGACAGTGATCACCTCAGGTAAACCTTGTGTGCTTTATTCAGTGCTAAAAGCTAACAATGTAAGTTTGAATGCCATTTTACATGACATTTATTGGCATATACTGAAAGCAGCAGCAGATAGTTCACCTCAGATCTTGAAAATACAATAAACCGTTTAAAATTGAACTTTGGAACTAAACACATGAGTGATTCAGCATCTACATTTAATGATGTTAAAGAGGGTTAACATGTATTAAATAGATTCAAAATCTTACTCTTTCGTGAGTGAGTGCATATTCTGTGCTTCTGAAAGGCTGTATTTAAATTTCTGTCGTGTTTCGTCTGGTGCAAACAGCCAAATTGCTCATCACTGCGTATCTCGTCACAAATCGTGTTGTTAGGACACGCGGTTACAATGTAACCTGCTCGCCTAATGTTTATGTTCGTTATATTTATATCATTTGCTAATTAATAACCTCATGTGGAACTGAATCTGTCTCATTTTGACGTCTGATACTGTCCGGAGGTTGCATTTTCGGTCACGGACGCATGCTTTCTGAGTCTTTCTGAATAAATGAATGAAATACGATGTTTTGCAACAAGGCAACCCGGGGTGCTGAATTATAATTGGCTAAACTGGCATTGTACAGGTTAAATTTACCTAAACAAAGACAGCGTTCCGGCACGGACAAACCATTTTCAAAGCAGAATATCTGACTTCAGCATTGTTTTTCAGTTAAACAAATATGTTCAATTGGGATGTTTCTTAAATATCTGCACACATATTATGGTATTTTTATGCTTTAGAAGAGTCAAAAACTTACATACAGCACCTTTAAATATTATTAGAATAGAGTACAGATTACTGTAGATTAGAATATTAGAGATATTCGAATTTTGCCACCGAAAATGTATTGGCTGGAAATATATTATGCCATTTAATGGACCCTCTAATTTTTGCGGCTTCAGTCGTTCTTGGAATACTCTTTTCAATCTGGAAGCATTAACAACATATATCGAAATATATAGTCATCGTTCAATATGGAAAATAATTATCTAGATTACATTTTTTGCCATATCGCCTAGCCCTAAGTCAGACTGATTACTTTTACAATTGGATGACCTTTGGATGAACAATGTTGTTTCAAAGGAATATCTACTTCTGTGCTTCAAAGATAAACTAAAGTCTTACAGGCTCGAAGCGATATTAGATTGAGAAAATTATGACAGAAATAGTAGAGGTCTTTTTTACAGAGATAAAAAGCACCTATACATGTCTGATATTTCAGATAACATACAGCCATGTCAAAAAGCAAGGACACCCTATTAAATTACATGATTTCCATAATTCCAAGTCCATATTTATGATAATATAATTTCTAAATATTAAAATGTTTTACATACTGGTCATTACATGCAAGTATACATGTGACAGTAACAACAAGAATAAACAATCCATGATCCTTAATTAACAGATTCTATATATATATCTATATATATATATATTACAAAAAATGTAAAGTTGTAGAAAGAAATGCATAAAATGAAAATACAGACCAATGCTGTGAAATAGCTCAAAAGAGACTTTCAGACAGAGGTCCAGCAGTCTTCGACTATATTTGCTTTCATTATGTAGTTTATGTTTAATCCCAAATGAAACATTTCAAAGAGAGAAATTTACATTTGTTGGTTTTTAATGCTGGATTATTTGGCTACTAAATATCACTTTAAAATATAAGGCGTTTTCATGTGATTTTACTAACTAATAGTGTTGAGAAATGATTAAATGTATAATAATCTGATGACTGCGATAACCTTACTATAATCATACCCACAAAATCTGTAATCGTTTCATTTCTAGACAAAAACAGATCAGAGTCAAAAAATAGATTTGACCTGCCAAAGATATTTTTTATGTCCAGATATGGAAAAATTTAATTTTCATAGGGTGTCATTCAACTTTTTCACTTTACTGTACATTACACATTTCCTGCACAGACATATGTGATCCAAAAAAGATTCCGGTATTAGAGTAATTTAGATTTTGTTGTTCATATGTACCACAACGAAACAACAACAACAAAAAAAGGGATGACTTCTTCCAATGCAAACAGTTTGAGAACAATCCGAGCTCCGGTAGCTTCACACAGAAAACATAAGACTCCAAGATTCCCTAAAGGTAGGGACGGGGATTCACCATTAGAAGGTGTGTGTGCGTGTTTGCACATACCATCTAAGAAGCCAGAGGAGGTCAGCTTTTTACGGTGTGCGTGAGCGTAATCTTGTAGGTTAGGTGCACTGGAGGAGCCGCCCAGCACCATGGTGCTAAACAAGCCAGCACAATGAGACCCTGATGGGAGTTAGAGAAGATACATACAGCAATCGGGTGTTCCAAGAGACACACCTCGCAATGCATGCAGCATGCATTTCGACAAGATTCTTGCCACAGAATGAGTAGTGCAGCCTCACTGAAAGCATCCCATAATGACAGTAATGTCTTTTGTCGATGGAACCAAGCAAAGAAAGACAGTTTAAACAGAAGACAAGAAATAACAAGCAATTACTGACTAAATGAAATGCGGTATACAATAACACCAGATTTCTAACATTTGATCTAACTACCGCAGTAGTTTTAAGCACTGTAGCTCACTGTGATTATATCATATGTAATATACTCCGGTTTACCAAAATCTTTGGTAACGCTTTATTTTAAGTCACGGTTCATGCTGTTAACAAAACATTAACTAAGGCTATTAGCTAAAAAATGATAACTAGCTAGTAAAGTGGAAGTTGGGTTTAGGTTTTGGATAGGATTAGGGATGTAGAATAAAACGATACTTTATAACTATTAAAAAAAACAGGTAATATTGCAGTAATATGTAAGTAATAAGTTAGTAGTTAATAGCATAAATTGTGACACACTAAAGTGTTACCAAACCTTCCTAAGAGAAAATTTAAGAAATTTCATAGGAAATGATAATACTTTGGTGTAGGGCTGCACAATATATCTTTTTAGCATCGATATCTGAATGTGTGAATCTGCAATAGTCACATCACACGACGTGCAATGTGGAGTCTGGATTATAGATGAACAAAATGGATCTATTGTGTGCAATTTTAAGACCTGTGACAGTCTAAGCATTTTAAAAATAGTTTGAAGTAAAGTTTAAAGCATTTGGGTATAAGGAATTATTACTTTTTTTTAGCTTTAACAAAGATTCATTGTATTTAATTATTCACACAATGAAGACTAGACAGTTTTATTGAACATTTGATTATTTTATTTCTGTACCTGAATTCAGTAAGACTCCATTTGTATATTCTCTCTAACTGTATTCATCCATGTTTGTAATGTGTTTATTATATTTTATGCAGATACACTCCCCTACAAAATCATCAAATAATCTAAAATGATGAATTCTTTCCAAACAGAGCTACATGAAACATCGCAATATAACATAAAAGTATTTTTCCACTATCGTGCAGCCCTACTTTAGTATCATCTTGTTAAATAGCTGACTTAAAAATGATTAATCAGCAGTCTATAGTCTATAGTTTATAACTGTATAGAGCACGGCTCACACAGAAGTTACTTTCAAGCTAAGCAGCTTCCTATTGGTGAATGCAGACATTTTAATCAGATATGAAATTTGCATGAAAAAATCCAATTGCTTACACATTCCTGTTAAAATGAATTGGCTGAGCATCTTAAATGCATCTATCTAGTCATCATTTTGTCCTCACATCTTTTAAACTATCCAGTAGTAGGAGTTTTTTTTTTTTTTTGATAAATGTGATTCAAATAATATACCTAATATTTATTGTTGAGCTCTTAACAGCTGCATGTATAATCATACAAGTAAATAATTAATAATAATTAAATTAGGGCTGTGCAATATTGAAAATAAATGCAATGCTAAAATAAAAAGATAATCTATGGGTGATAGTACACTTAAAAAAAAACTTTTTTATAACTAACCTATGTTTTTTTTCAAGGACAAGAGTACATCACTAAAATTTCAGAAATTCAACAGCCATGATTTTCCAGTTGCATAAAACTAATCATACTGTACATCTGAACAAAGAAATTAATAAAAAAAGTAATAAACAAAAATATAAATAAATAAATCACCATCACTTTGCTTTACTAGTAGAGTTACTAGTTACTTCTATGTGGTCTTATTGCATTCTTAAAGGGATAGTTCACCCAAAACTGTGTCCTAATTTCCTCATCATACTCTTTATGATGTTTCTTTCTTCTGTTGAACACAAAGGACGATATATTGAAGATTGTTAGAAAAAGAATATTTGACTGTGGAAATACAAATTTATATAATCTAGTTTCAAATGAACAATAAACTAGACACACACACACACACA
>CAIGQZ010015273.1:44369-63234 GCA_903798205.1 Danio tinwini
ATATATATATATATATATATATATATATATCTGAAAAGATCCCATCTGAAGTGAATGCTTGACCTTGAAGTTTAAATAAAATTTCAGCTGGATTTCAGTCTTCTGTGGCAGATTGTTGAGAATTTTATGATTTCAAACTCTATCCGGATCACGGCACCAAGTTATTATTGTAAAAAAAAAAATAATAAAGTAAATGAAATGAGAACCCAGTCCAGGAGACTCGAAACAAGCAGAATTCCTTTATTGAGATGTGTTGGTTGGTCTGCAGTCATACAGCGTCTTTAAAAAGTCCACGAGTCTGCAAGAGCCTACTGGAGACTCTAACAGGTCTGCAGTCTGCAAGTTTTATCACAAGCCTGTATGCAAGTCTAAAATTAGTCTATAATATGTTTTTAGGTGGAGGGGAGTGGCTAGGTGGAGATGGCTAAACAAAGCATGTAAATGAAGTATTGGAGTCAGCAAGATAAACGACATATTGGTGTTAGAAACCTGCCCAGCTACTGACCACTCAAGTTAATCAACAAAAGGCTTTGTGACGTGTTGGTTAATCTGCAGCCATACATCACCTTTAAGAAGTCCACAAGTCTGTAAGAGTCTACTGGAGTCTCTTACAGGTCTGCAGTCTGCAAGTTTTATCACAAGTCTGTGTAAAGAAATTCTTCTAGACTGGGTTCTCTCATTCATAAACGTTTTTCCAACACTACTATGGATGACAATGACTCCTTTCTTCCAACAATCTTCACAATATCATCCTTTGTGTTCAACAAAAGAAATTGATAAAAGTTTTGAATTTAATTCATCTTTATTTCTATAATGTTTTACAATGTAGATTGTGTTGAAGCAGTTCTAGTAAATTGAAACAGCTTTTGTCCAGTTTTCACATTGAAGTTCAGTTTATTTCGAAATGTTTAGTTCAGTTTAGTTAGAACTACTCGAGTGCACGTAAATGAGAAAAAAAATAGTTAATTTTTGGGTGAACTATCCCTTTATCATGGCTTGACTGCTTGGTCTTTTTAATATTCAGCATCCATTAAGTTATTCATGCAATCATTTTCCTTTTAGCTTAGTCCCTTTATTCATCAGGGGTCGCCACAGCGGAATGAACCGCCAACCTATCCAGCATGTTTTACACAGCCGATGCCCTTTCAACTGCAACCCAGTACTGGGAAACACCCATACACTCTCACATGCACACACACACACACACACTCATACACTACAGCCAATTTAATTTATTCAATTCACCTATACTGCATGTCTTTGGACCATGGGGGGAAACCGGAGCACCCGGAGGAAACTCTCGCCAACATGGGGAGAACATGCAAACTCCATACAGAAATGCCAACCCAGCTGAGAATCAAACCAGCGACCTTCTTGCTGTGAGAAGCCATTAAGTTACTTTTGCATTAAATCACTCAAATGACAGCAAACTTTTGCGATTTGTATATTGCAATATCTCAATAATTTTGATATATATTTCACAGCCCTAATCAAAACTTTTTTTAATGTACATCAAATGACATCCAGAAGTACCTCAGGTTACCTGTCTTTCTAACAGTTACCAAAACACATTAATTTAAGTAAATTAAGCATATTTTCCCAACCATGTCCCTTTAAACACAAAGGACATTACAAGCATTTATGAGAGTCAGGACTGTATTAGTCAGCTGTGTGGCAAAAATCTTAGAACACAGTGTGTTTCAAAGTAAAGCGCTTGCTAATAGAATTACAGGTTCAGTTCCAATTCAGACCTAAATTAATTGGCTGTTAAGTTTAAAGAATCAAGAGAGAGCAGCCACACCAACATCACAAACAACAGAGATTAGAAATGGAACGGCAAACATTATTTGGACACTGAAAACCAGGACGGTATGTCAGAGTTCCTCCGTAATGAACATCCAACAACATACAGATATCAATGTATTATAAAATGTGTGCTTGATTGTAATATTAAGATTGCGAGTGTGCACTCAATGTCATTCGTGAGTGTATATCTTACCTAATCCAGTGGTGAGCTTGTGATCCGCATGTAGTCTGCTAGGTCTGGCGTGGCTGTTGTTCTCTGACAAAACCTAAAAGCACAAAAAAATAACTTCTCAACAATAACAACTAAAAAGTCATCCCTTTGTTCAAGTAGGCCCTTTCCAGATAGATAGATGTTAATAAGCAGCATTGTAAATATGTGAGTTCACAGGTCTATACCCAAATAAAGGACCAGCATGAAGAAACAGAAATGAATCATGCATGAAAAGCATTTCCACACAGACTCCATTCCATACCAGAAAACAGGAAATGAGGTCAGGAATGCAAGAAGGTATAAGGACAAACATGGCAACAGTTTATAGTTAAACAAATCTCAATGTTAACCAAAATATCCATTTACATCCATTTAAAAACCCATCAGAGCAGGGAAACAAACAATCACAGCCCGGTTATGTTTTGGTTTCATGCAAAACCAAAGAAAAAAAAACAAATTCTGAGCTTTACTTTATTGAAAAAGTAGGGTTATACCTGGCACAAGAAGAGGGTTATTGGACGTTTTTTATGCAATCCTTCAAATCTGAACAGGTTATGCCTATCAATACTGATTAGGCCATTTTGGTGTGAACAGATAATTGTTTTTGTAGATAATCAGTTCCCTAAATTTGAAGTGTTTAAACATTATTTTCTGTGTATGTTTATTTATTTATTTTTTGTGGAACTGAAGCACAGTGTTGGGTAAGTTACTTCAAATATTAATTAATTAGTAATTGTATTATTAAATGAGTATTTCTTCTGAAAAGGAATTGAATTACATTACTCAACATTACTGAAAGTCCCTATACATTTTAATACATAGATAATACAAATTAAAAGGATAAATACATAAAACATGAAAATGTTTCAACATAATGACACCATATCTAATACATACCATATACAGTGGTGTGAAAGAGTTCTTCGAAATCTTCTATTTCTTATTTTTGTTGCAAGTTTGTCACACTTTAATGATTCAGATCATCCAACTCATTTAAATATTAGTCTATGATAACACAACTGCAGTTTTAAAAGAAGGTTTTTATTATTAAAGGAAAACTAAATAAAATCTACATAGCACTGTGTGGAAAAAGTGTTTGCCCCCCATTATCTACAAATGGCAAAAACATGGGAGTATCTTGTACTGTGGAGAATCTTCCAAGGAGAGGCCTGCTGATGAAAATTACCCCAAGAGCCCAGTGACAACTCATCCGAGAGGACTTTTTGGAAGGTGTGTGCTGCTTTATGTGTGGCATAAAAAAAGAACACCATACAAACATAAAAAAGTGTGATGAATTATGGTAGTGATGGATTCCGGTAGATAAATGGGACCATGAATTCTGCTGTGTATCAAAACATCCTGAAGGAGAATGTTCAGCTATCTGTTAGGGACCTCAAGCTGAAGTATTTAAACTTGGGTTCTGCAGCAGGACAATGAACCAAAGCACACCAGCCACTGCACTTCTGAATGGCTGAAGAAAAAAAATTAAGAGCTTGGAGTGGCCTAGTCAAATTCCTGACCTGTATCTAATTGAGATGCTCTGGCATGACCTTAAAAAGGCGGCTCATGCTCAAAAAACCTTCCAATGCAACTGAATTACAATAATTATGCAAAGATGAGTGGGGCAAAATTCCTCCACTGTGCTATAACAGACTCATTGAAAGTTATCGAAAACGTTTGTTGCAGTTATTGCTGAAAAGTGTGGCACAACCAATTATTAGGTATAGATGAAAACACTTTCACTCAGAGCTATGCAGTTCTGGATTTTGTTTTCCCTTAATAATAATAACCTTAATTTCAAAACAGCACGGTGTTTACTTGTGTGAACTTTGACTGCTACTTAAATTTGTGTAATGATCTCAAACATCGAAGTGTAACTAACATGCAAAAAAAAGGAATCAGTAAAGAGCAAACACTTTTTCACACCACTGTATTGTCAATTCCTTATTCATTCTGTTGTTTATTTAGCATGTGCAATTGTTGGACGATTCTAACCTAAATCCAAAATCGAATTATAATGCAAAATATCTGAATTCCTTATAATATATATTGACATGAATTCATTTCCCTCTCAGTTCCTTTTTTTTCTTAAGCATGTGCAATTGTCTATATTTGAAACCTTATTTAGTTGAAAGTTGTCACTTTAATTTAAGGTTTACAAATGCAAATCCAGTTACAAACACTTGTTTGTTTAATAGATCTCTCATATACTGTGTGCATGTATTCAAAGACAGAAAAAATTAATTTACAAACTGTATCGTACATAAAGCAAAATGGATTTATAAATATACACATTTAAATAAGCATATTGAATAACAGGCTTAAAATTCTGTGTAAATCTGTGGAGGTTTCTGTGGAATTTTGCGCACAGCGATTCTGTCTGGGCCTACAGATAACACAATACTGTAGTTTTTGACAACTATAGGGTATATTACACTACAATGCACCACCGTTTATGCTACACTGTAAACCCCAAAAAGTTAAGATAACTTAACCCATTTGAGGAAACCGATTGCAACTAACTATTTAAGTTCAAAAACGAATCCTAATGAGTACTGTGAACTTAATCCGTTTGTGTAAACAAAGCAAATTGAGCACAGTAAAATCCAATAAATGAAAAGAACTCAAACCAACTGAGTACTGTAAAAAACCAATAAGGCAACTCAAACCGTTTGAGGAAACCGATTACAACAAACCATTTGAGTAAAAAAAACTAATCTATATGAGTACTTTGAATTTACTCCATTTAAGTTGAAGTAATGAGGTATTTTATTTACTCCTTACCTTCAACACTGAGTTCAAAACTCTTTTCAAATGAGTAGAATTAACTTTCTTTTAATTTTGAGTTAACTACACTTATTTTACTTAATAAAGTTGACAGTTGGGTTTTACAGTGTTGGAAAATCTAAAGTATACTATCGTATCAATTCACCATGGTTAATGCAACAACATGCTGGATCACTCATTAAGAAAGTGTTGTAAAATACTATAATTTATACAGTATAATACACTGTACTATAGTATGATTTAAAAACTTTAGTATTTACTATAAATTACTATAGTATTTTTTCCATGTGCTCATTAGCTTCTTACTTTGTAACTAATTACACCCAACACTGCTGAAGTGTCCGAACTCTTTATTGGACAGCTATATGAAGTTTCTTAAACATGTTTTACTCTGTGTTAAGTACTTGACATATGTTCCAACTTCGTTCTAATGTTGTTTAAAAAAAGACTAGAAACTGACATGTACCAACCTAATCAAGCAATAATATCTTGCAAAAACAGACACAAGTGTAACTATAACTCAATGGTTATAATTACTATAAGCGTACAATGTTGATACGTACAATGGTTCATCACCCAAAACACATTGTTGATTTATACACTGACAATCTTGCTTTGTATTGAACTGGACTTAAAATAAAAAGAAATGTAGACCTGGTTGAGGACAAATGAAAATTAAAAGCATCAAAGCAGAGGAGAAAAAAAAACGATGTCCTGGAAAAGGCGAGTGACAGCAAATCCACCCTAAACATATATGATATGACACACATCCCAGAGCAGCCCAGTGGTCAAATCATTATTGGACACTGAAATGGAGCAGAATGCAAAGGACAGCTAACGGGACAGCAGATGAATGAAAAGAGTTTACCACACTAAACATGGATAAAGTAGACTGGTGCAGAGTGAACAAAATACTGAAGGTTTGTCATGAGAGGTTCAGTTTTTGGTCTGAAGCAGCAGCAAATGCCAACAGAAGCGTTTTTAAAAAAATAAAGATCTACAAATCTGTATTTTTCATCTACATGTTATTAAATTTAGGTTACATTCAATCCGTATCGATTCACAAGCATTAGTACACACAATTAAATGACAGACATTTTAAATATAACATTTAAAGTCAGTCTGAAACGGCATTTGCAAATCCTTTGACTGCCTTAAAATATTTCTAAAGATAAGAACAAGTTTGCAAGAACAAGTTTATCCATCGGGACTTGACTGAATATTGAGAGAAATCAGAAGGAATGAGACCTGATGAGGGTTGACTGTATGGATTTTGAATTATTACACAGTTTTTTGACTTTTCTAATAGCTTTTAAATTCAAGTTCCCTGTGTGCTGCAGCAATTGCTGCCCACTGCTCCGAGTATGTGTTTACGGTGTGTGTTTGTGTTCACTGCTGTGTGTGTGCACTTGAATAATTTAAATGCAGAGAACAAATTCCGAGTATGGGTCACCATATATGGCCAGATGTCCCAACTTCAGTCATTTACTCCTCATCCAATTGTTCCAAACCTGAGTTTTATTCTACTGTTGAACACAAAGAAAGATATACTGAACAATGTTTGAAAAAAACATTGACTTAGTGTTTCTACTATGGATGTCAATGGCTGCTTTTCTGCCTAACATTATTCAGTACATCTTGTTTTGTGTTAAACAGAAGAAAGAAACTCATAAAAGTTTATCACATTTGATTGAAATAGGTTTGGGTGGATTGTCCCTTTAACTGCAGTTATTGTTAAAACCCAACATTAAATGTGTATACACATTTGTGTGTGTGTGTGTGTGTGTGTGTGTGTGTATATATATACACACACATATACATATATTTATATAATTGTCTTTATTAAGGTATGACCATATTTAGACCGGAAGCAAAGTTAGAGAGACAGACAGAGAGAAAGAGACAAAGAGACAGAGAGAGAGAGAGAGAGAGACTCGACAAGAGAGACTTGACAATTGTAGACAAATTATCGGGAAATATCTACGACCTGGGATTCGAACTGGAATTCTGACAGACTACATCAGCCTTGTTGTCATGTGACTTATCATTGGGCCCACACGGAATCTGCACGCGCAGAAATCCGCAGATTTTTGGCCCATCATTGAGTCTATGTATTTACTTGTGTAAATGTGTGTAAATTTATATTTATTCAGTTTTTTAATTAATTTCAATAGTAATACTGACTAACATGAAAGTGTTCATTTAGTTTATTTACAATACAGTTTGTGAAGTATTAATTTCTGTCTTTTAGTAGATATTTTATATGAGAGACTTGCTTTGATTACCAAAGAAGTGGATCTAGATGGATTTGCATTGTAAACATTAAATAAAAGTTAAAATGCTATTATTTTTTATTTCTTATATAAAGTTTTTAGTTACGATACTCCTAAAATAATTCCACATAAATCTGCAGATTTTTTTGCAAAAGTTTTCGCAGAAATAGCAAAAAATGTCCGCAAATTTTGTCTGGCCCTACTTATGATGCACGTTGTGCATCTTCATTGGCATTCGTAAATCCCTTCCGGTTGTTTCATGGGATAGTACAGTGTTCATCAGATACAATGTGGCTACAAAAAATCTGATTGTGTGCATGTAATTCTCTTTAGACATAAAAACATTGTATAGTTCGAGCTAAAGCGTTAACTATCTTACAATATCCTAAAAACAATGCTAACATTTTTGCCGGTGTGGCATTTTTTGAGTCAATAAAATTTTCATTTCAAGCTGACTTTAAATCAAAAAGATGAAAATTAAGACAGGGTTTAGTCATTTAGTAATGATTGCAGTCAACTTTAGTTACATTAAACAAGTTAGTTAGAACAACAACACTGTTTAAGTGGAACATAAAGAAAATGCGTATCAAGATAGTGTGTAATGAAAACTAAAGATACTTAACTCAAATTGAAAATTCACAAGCTGATATTCCAGAACACAACCTCTGCATTACACATCAACAAAACATGACCAATGAGGAAATAGCGGATCTCTTTTAATACATCTGCTCATTAGGTGTCCTTGCTGACTGCCACCAAGATCTTGAGTGTGAATGAACAATACGTTAGTGGTTGGTGTGAAGAATGAATTAAATTGGTAAAAACCTGTTGCCATGAGCCAAAAATACTGGATGTGAAAGCCAGTGATTTGGGGGAGACTGGGGAGGAAGTTATTTGGTCCCCTGATCTGCGTCTTCGACGCCCAGTACCAACACCACAGGTGTAATGAATCCAGGTACCTATAGAGTCAGGGCTAGACACACTCAGGGGGCTTTCTTCCTGGAAGTGAGACAGGGGGCAGAAACAGCACAGTCATGCAACATTAACAACAGTCCGGCTACGTGTCCACCAACATTCACTATGAAGGCCTTTTGCTCAAGAAAACACAAACAGCTATAGGTGCTCATACTTTGCCAGCTGGTGTCTTGATAAAGTCTTTCTGCAATGGGGACTAAAAAAAGAAAACAAATAAGAGACGGTGGCAGTTTCCAAAGGAATACACATTTGTGGATGACAATTATGAGTGAACAACATGCTTTTGAGCCCACAATATTATATACACGATACAAGGCTGTGAGCTTATTCTGCTTGACTGAAAACTGAATGCTTGCAACAATACTGTGACTGTAATATGGTAAGATTACTAGCACATCACACTGGACAATCAATAAGACATGTCATATAATGAGAATTGCATGAAAGTGAACATTTATATTTTTTCCCATTTTTTGGAAAAAACAAAACACTTTTGTTTGAAATGACATGAGAGTGATTCAGGGTGAATAACAGAATTTGTATTTCCATTTTTGTTTATGCCTTTTCATTTTTTCTGTATAGGCAATGGCATGTGCAATAACAATAATAATAAAGGCCCTGGAATACTTCAAACAAATGTCTTTTTCATCCTTTCTTTGATGGCAAAAACAAGTTTGAAAAGGCTGAGTGATGAAATATTGTTTTCCGACACACACACGCCCTTAATCAGGGATGAGGGCTACTGTTCTGCAAAATTTTGCTCAGTTAGCCTCAACAAACCAACCAGGATGTTGCTAGCAGGCCTAGTAGGAGCTTGATTAGCTGGTTCTGGTGAGTGTTACTAGAGTTGGAATTAAACTCTGCAGGACATTGGCTCTCCAGGACTAAGTTTGGCTGAGAGAGAAGATCAGTGTAATAAATAACTGCCATATATATAAAGCCTTCTCTACACTGTCCCACAAGAAACGTCACTGCGGCACACCCCATCCTTGCACTGTTTTCTATTTTCAGCAGAAAAATACAGAATGGAACAGTATTTAAACTAAAAACGTGGCGCAACATGTTGACTATTCTCATCTGGTGTGTGTCCCCCTCCGAGTCTCTAAAATCTCTCTGCATAGGTGCGGATACATCTGTACCAGCCCTGCTTCTCGACCATCCAGTTTATTAATGTGGCTAGTTTTGTTGTTTTGGATGCTGTTCTCCTGTTTGACCTTCGTGAATATACAGACCAATGGTAGCTCAAGAGTGTTTAGGAGTTAAAACAAACTCCCCCAAAAGTTTGCTTCGATGAGCTGCAAAGTGCTGAAACAAACTTAAAATGATGTAATTTCAGTTACGTTTTAAATTTAGTTTGAGGTACACCATGGCAGGGCCTTAAGAGTCTGTCCCATATCCTAAATAGGCACTTAAAAGTATGCATTTGTGCTTTTTTTGTGATAAGTGAGATTATTTCCCCAAATGAGGTGATAAATACAAATAATAAACTTTTTTCAAAACAACTTACATAGCAAGAACTTAAAACTTATCCACGTCTATGGATAGACAAACAAACACTTTCCAGTCAATCAGAATTTTACTCAGACCATGTGCAATGAAAGATGATAGTATAAATTATCTTGCTACTACCAAAGCCAAAGCTGAGATTATTTGGTTATTTAGTGCATTAATGCAAAATGAGATGGACATTAGGAGGAAACGGGAATTTTAGACACATACAATCAATGGAATTTCATTTGTGCTAAACTAAAAAAAACTTAAACAAAAAAATCTGTCATCAAGACAGCTACAACTGTTGTAAGTTTGCTGAGTAAACCCCACTGATATTATACTGCCAACTATAATGCAATACTTGCTACTGAAGTTGTTCAACAGGATAACAAACCTTGCAACCGTTTTGAGCTGGGTTATGTACTTTAAAATTGCATATATGTAACTGAAGAAAAACTACAAAAACAACCTGCTTGAGAAATACAAAAGTGAATGGATGGAAGCTGAAAATGAAAAGAAAGCTTTGGCACGGTCAATAAAAACTAAGGACATTTAAAAGGCATATTCACATTAAAAGAGTTTGAAATTGAAAATTGATGTTGAAACTGATGAAAACAGCAAGCATTTTCTCACATCTATTCCTGATGTGAATGTCACAGCAATGAAATAAAAACATTTGCAAAAGTAAAAGCAAAACAAATAAACAGACAAATGATATGCAATGCATAATCTACAAGATAAAAGCTTTAAAAAGTTGAATTTGCTTCTTGCGATCTTGAAAACATTTTAATAAAAAAAATAATCAGTGTTCTATACAAACATACAGTTAAAGTCAGAATGATTAGCCCTTCTGTTCAATTGTGATTCTAATACATTTCCCCCAATCAGTTTGCTCATTTTTAATAACTGATTTCTTTTATTCACATGTTTTACTGGATATCAAGATAGTAGTATTCAGCTTAAAGTGCAATTTAAAGAATAAAAAAAATTGGGTTATTAGGCAAATCATTGCATAACAGTTGTTTGTTCTGTAGACAATCTGAAAAAAAATATTGCTTAAGGGGGCTAATAATATTAACCTTAAAATGTAAAAAAAAATTAAACTACTTTTATTCTAGCCAAAATAAAACAAATAAGACTTTCTTTAGCAGAAAAAATATTATAGGAAATACTGTGAAAATGTCCTTAATCTGTAATATATATAATATTTGAAAAAGAATAAATATTGCTAAGGAGGGCTAATACTTTGCCGTCAACTGTATGCATTACCAGTATAAAAACATCTGAAATCCCTTTTCACAGTACTTAACCACATTAACTAACATAAACAATTTACAACACTTTAAAATATAGTTTGAAAATGTAACAAATATTTGTTATTTTAATAATTTACTAATTAAGCATTTCCCAAAATTAACAAATAAACTGTAATTGTAAAAGAATACCTGAATTTCCTAATATGTTTATTTTTTCCTAAATTATTATTCATATTGGCAATGTCACCACTTTTTGCTGTGAATATAAAATGTAGGTTTTACAAACGTAGCAGGGCAACTTTTCTACATCATGTAGCATCAAAAAATGCTTTTATATTTAATTTGATTAATACTTTATCCAATTTACTGTATGCATATAAAAGCATAAAGCAAAATGGGTCACACTTTACAATAAGGTTTTATTAGTTCATGTATTTATTAACGAACTAATTAAGAACAGTACCTGTACAGTATTTATTAATAATAGTTCAACATTTACTAATGCATTTTTAACATGCAAATTAATGCTTGTAAAGATTAGTTAATGACGAATTAACAATGAACAACTGTATTTTCATTAACTAATCTTAACTAACATTAACAAACAGTGAAATAAATATATTGCTCATTGTTTTTGTGTTAGTAAATACATTAACATTAACTAATACAACCTTATTGTAAAGTGTACCGCAAAATGTCTATTTCAAAATAAAGCAAACAATAAACCTTTGATCATCATTCAGTGTAACAAATATATACAATGTATGTAAAAAAATTAAACAACATACTTATTCTGATATTTATTATACAGAAATTATATAATATTTAAAATAATTAAATTATAAAAGTTATATGTTTTAAATAATAAAATGGCAAGATTAAAGTGGAAGTTAAATCATTGTGGAGCATTTTAATATGCCATTTTTTAATGTCAGCAAATGATTATTGTTCTACAAGTCAAATATGCTTTGCTAAAATATGCTTTTGTATTTTAAACAATTAGTTACACTGAATGATATTAGTGTGTATCTTCATGAAACCATGTTAAAACATATGGTATTTCACATTATTTATATATTTATTTATAATTTATTCCAGCACTTTTATGTTGAGAATCTTATGACTATTTTTCTTAGGAACATTATTATATTCTTTAATAACTTACTTCCACAGAGCCAATCTTTTTGGAGCGGGGAAGAGGGGACTTCCGGTGAATGTAAATGGGATCTGACACCATGGGCCGGAACATCATAAGGGCTCGATCTGGCTCGTCACGTTTAGCACCGCTTGCCTCCTCATCGCTGTCATTATGGGATTTCTTCTTGGGACCTTCATTCTACAACACAGACCACAACTCAGAAATACTGCAAAAAAAACTGCTTCAAAGGTCATGAAAAGCAACTTTCATTTCACACTTCTTCACAACTCCAAGAGGAGCAAAATTAGTAAACATAAAAAAATAAGCTCATCTGTCACTGCTAACCTCTCTGGATGCTGGTCTATATCCAAATCCAGACGGCAGGTTTTTGTCTTCTTCACAGCCTTTAGCTCCTGGACTGAAATGAAGCTCCACATGGAAACGGTCCTCTGACGAAGGATCCTACAAATCCCAAAGCACTCATTAACACAGCATTAACCAGGTCACAAATCCTTATCCCTATTTGATTAAATATAAATGATCTTTTGTATAGCAATATAATAAAATATAGAGTGTTCAGCATAAACGAGTACACCCCATTTTGAAAATGAATATTTTTATCTATTTCTCAGTAAATATGGGTATCATATTTTGGTGCATTATATATTATATTAATATATTAAACATATATTTATTAAAATAATATTTTAGTCACCAAATATCTTTAGAAATAGATTATACATTTAAATTCACACTAAATATTGCACAAACTAAATAACAAACTACAAAATCTTATATTGATTTTTTTGTTTCTTAACATTTTTTACTTCAAAAAATATTTTTCGCTAACATTTAAATTTGAGCAAGTTATTTTGTTAGATTAGCTCCAGATTGGCTCCAGTACTGACTAATCTAATGTATATGCAGAAATATAATATTGTAAAGCAGCCTATAAAATGCATTAATGTAAACGGGAGACTAGTGGGGGTGTACTCATTTATTGAGCCCTGTTCATTAAATTTTATTAATTAAAGTTCCTTAGCAGTACTTTTAGTTGTCAATATACACCATAACCAGTGCAATTTTTTTTTTATAAAATAACAACATTAAATTAAAAAAGTATATATAATGTTTCTACACTTTTATAGCAACAGCAAAACAAATGTCTCCAACAGTGCCCATGGTGTACAAATCAAGACTCAAGAAAGCACAAAAAAAAGTGCTTAAAAAAACAGATCAGGATGTGATATGTTGTATTTGCCGAGCTTATATTTGTCGTACTTGCCGACCTTTTCATCAATGAGGCACGATCTGACTGGAGGTTTTTGGATACCAGAAGATAGACTTTATTCTCCATAATAAAGCCAAGAAAGTGCAGAGCAGACCTCAGAGCATTCTGAAGTCTCTCCTAGACAATTCCTACAGTGTCTGTGTTTTTACAATATTTATTCAGATTTTAGGCCCACCCCTAGGTGTCTCTTTTTAAACTTCTGACCATCCTTGGATTGGTTTTTACTAGATAGTCCTGTTATTCATGGCTCTCAGCCCACTAGCTCAGGTCTAGGTTTACATTCCAGTGATGCCTTTGCTAAATCCTTCTGGTTATAATGGTTTACAAACAATGTCATGATGGTTCAATAACTTGATAGTATGTTACTCTCCTGAATGCCTTTCACACATATAACTCCATATGAATACTTAACATATATAGTCAGTGCTTTACATATTTAGTTATTCTACATAATCAGTCATTCTTCAGAATAGCTTTTTCATAGCAGCCTCCACTCTAACTTGCCTTAAACACACCTGACTGTAAGTTTCAAGCTGAGACTGTCTTACTATGGGGAGATGTTAACACCCATTGGATAACCCGTAACGATAACTCAGTCATGTGAAGCACGTCTTAGCCAATCAAATGATGGCCTTTAGTCTCCTTTTCTTACCATAGAGGCCACATCAGTATTAGCAGTTATGCATTTTAGACTAATGATTTTTTTTAGCTGCAGTCACACTAGAGTTTGACCTTGCAAAATTCTGTAAAGAGAGGTCATGTTTTGATCTTTGATTGGTCTCACGCAATCACATGATGCGATTTTCTCAGGTCAGAGTTCACTAAGCTTGAACTTTGCTATGCAGCGACATGTGAAACTTGTTATATGAGCTTGAGATTCCGGTCTGTCGCATTTACATGCGTATGAATGGAAGTATATGGGACGAAAAGTGGAGTGTGACCGCGACTTAAAGGGCACCTATTTTACCCCTTTTTAAGATTTTAAGATAAGTCTTTTGTGTCTCCATAATGTGTCTGAAAAGTTTTAGCTCAAAACACCCATCAGATTATTAGTTATTCGTTTTAGAATGTTAAGATTTTCTGCTTTAAACATCATGTAGCTGTTTTTGTGGCCTGTGCCTTTAATGCTGGTTCTCCCCGCCCACTGTTCCCACGTGCCTGTCAGAGTGCGCCTCCGTCTCCGCTGCCTCAGATAAACAGACAGACATGAAGGAAGCAGATCTTACGTAACGTTTGTGAGAAATACTACAGTAAGAACTTTCCCAATGACTATTTGATGTATTTGTTGTGGAGTTAATTCAAGCCTTTCTGCGATGAGTCACACACTATGTCGTTACAAATGTCACGCACATACACAGACACACAGACACAGACACACACACACAAATCGCTGTAATTCATTACAAATATGCACTGTTTTAAAAACGTTGTGAACTTGTAAAACTCATTATTGATCACATTTAATGATGATTGATGATCACAGAGAGCTCAAGAAATCTTTTAATCCCAGTTGCATTGCGCACGTCCTGTCTTGTTGATATGATTATACGTGTTATTACAGAGAAGTGTTAATACACGGCTGTCAATTAATTCGCTGGGCAGGGAAACCGCACACTCCTACGTTAGGTTGCGGTCGACCTCAATATAGGAGGGATTTGGATCCTATTTTAACGTCAGGAAATTAAAAAAAAGAGACTTGTTGACTTTTAACAGTGAGGGAAATAAGCATTTAATCACAATGTGATTTTTCAAGATCTCCTACTTAGAAATCATGGAGGGGTCTAGAATTTTCAGTATAGGTGCAATTCCACTGTGAGAGACAGAATCTAAAAATACAAATGCAGAAATCCCATTGTATGACTTTAACAATTTATTTGTAAATTACTGTGTCAAATAAGTATTTGATCACTTGCTTTTCAGCCAAATGTCTGACCCTCAAAGACCTGTTATTTTGCTTTAAAATAGTCCAGTTACACTCTGCTCATGATTCTAGTTTAGTAGCACTTGCTTGAGGTTACTAGCTGTCATAAAGACACCTGCGCACCCCACAATCAGTCAAAAGTCTAAGTAGCAGCATGGCCAAAACCAAAGAGCTGTCAAAAGATACAAGAGATGAAATTGTAGACTTTCATAAAGCTGAAACTGCTACAGGGCAATTGCCAAGAAAGAGCAACTGTTGGAGCAATTGTCAGAAAATAGAAGAGGCTAATGATGACTGTCAATGTCCTTCAGACTGGGGCCCCACGGAAGATCTCTCCTCGTGGAGTATTAATGATGCCAAGAATGGTTTAGAATCAGTCCAGAATTATGCAGGAGGAGCTGATCAATGCCGTGAAGAGAGCTAGGACCACTGTTTTCAAGGGTACTATCAGTAATACAGTAAGATGTCATGTTTTAAAACCATGCATCGCACGGAAGGTTCCCCTGCTTAAGCTAGCCCATGTCAAGACCCATCTGAAGTTTCCCAAGGACCATCTGGATGGTCCAGAGTATTCATGGGAGAAAGTCCTGTGGTCAGATTAGACCAAAGTAAAACTTTTTGGTCTTAACTCTATTCACCGAATTTGGAAGAAGAAGAATGATGTGTATCATCACAATAATACCATACCTACAGTGAAGCATGGGGCTGGAAGCATCATGCTCTGGGGTGTTTTTCTGCACAAGAGATAGAATGACTGCACTGTATTTAGGAGAGGATGAGCGTGGCCAGGTATTGTGAGATATTGGGCAAAAACCTCCTTCCCCTCAGTCAGAGCATTAAAGATGGGTCGTGGCTGGGTCTTCCAACATGACAATGACCCAAAGCACACAGCCAGGAAAACCAAGGAGTGGCTTCGTAAAAAGCATAACAAGGTTTTGGAGTGGTCTAGCCAGTCTCCAGATCTAAATCCAATAGAAAATCTTTGGAGGGAGCTGAAGCTCCATGTTGCTCAGCGACAGCCCTGAAACCTGACAGATCTAGAGAAGATCAGTGGGCAAAATCCCTCCAGTGTGTGCAAACCTGGTGAAGAACTACAGGAACCCTTTGACCTCTGTAATTGTTAACAAAGGCTTCTGTACTAAATGGCTATTTAAAATGCTTGACTCAAGTGATCAAATACTTATTTGATACAGTACTTTACAAATAAATTGTTAAAAAATTATATAATGTGATTTCCTGAATCATTTTCCTTTAATCATTTTGACTGGATACTTCCGGTCTCATTTACTTCCATTCATTTTTAGAGGTTAAAAACAGCCCGTTATGTTCCATGATGTTGCAAACTGATGTTTTCTTATTAAATTATTCTATTTTGTCTGTATAATCATGCAAACACTTGTTTGTAGAGCGAGTAGTTTGACCGTTTTCAGTCGTTTATTATTCCTAGTCATTTCTCCCATAGGCAACTGAATCGGAAGTTCTAATACAAATGCAAAAACGAGCGCACTTCCGCATTAAAGAATAAGGTCAATACCTACACACAGTTCTGTCCAAACAGAGCTTGATTAGCTTGTTCAGGTGTGCTTGATTAGGGTTGGAGCTAAATACTGCAGGACACCGAGCCTCCAGGAACAAGTTTGGTGACTCCTGATCTAGACTGTAAATGACGATACGAGCGTGCCGGCGGGTGCGAGTTTTCTACACTATGTCTATTTTGGATTACCTGTGATAACCGCGTATTATGCGCATATAGACTGTAACCGCAACAGTTCTTTCCGCATCACTCATCGGTGATCAGCGATTTCATTTTTAAAGCCAAGCGCAGCCCTTTCTGTTAAGCGGGTGAAGACAATGACCACCCAGATAGCAGGTAGTAATCGGCCCGAGCTCGGCTGTCCTTCGACGGTGTAAAACCTTGTTTGACATCGTTTAAAAAGCAAGCATGATAATGTTTACATTAGTATATGTGTTATATATATTTAGCATTATTTGTTATGCTATAATGCTCATGCTGTCTTCTGTGCATGTGTTGGAGTTTTGTTTGATACATTCAAAAATAGTGTTTTCTTTGAGCAGGTCAAATTAAAGCTACAGTTCATATATTTTACTGCTTGTATAAAAGGACAAAATTGTATTACAGATAGTAAATAAATATTAATATATTTATAGATTTTAATAAAAAAAAAATTGTGTTGTGAAGAAAAAGTCTAATTATGAATGGAAAGCATCGTCAATGCACCGTAATGCACCGAGATATCGAATTGAACCGAATCGATGGCATGTTAATCGTAACCGAACCGAACCGTGAGACCAGTGTAGGTTCACACCTCTAGTGATTGCTCCATTTTTTTTTTCTGTACAGAAAGGTCACATTTTGATTTTCTATTGGCGTCACACAATCCTGTGATGAGATTTCACCAAGCTTGAACTTTCAAATGCAACGACATACAAAACGTTTTGCACAAGCTTGCATTTCTGGTCTGCCACATTCACATGCATATGAATGAAAGTCCTTGGGGCGACAAGTGCAGTGTGACCACTGCTTTACTCAGTACTGCATGCGTGCTGACATTCTGGCCACGTTTACACTGTCAGGTCTTAATGCCCAATTTCAATATGTTGCCTATATCTGATTTTTGCATTTCCACTTGCCATACAATATATGTATGCATGCGTAAAAGTGGGTTCTAGCATCTTTGCCACACTAGCCACGATGGAAAAAAATTGTCTTGCTTTTAGCTCTGCGAAATATGCAAAGCTCGCCCAACTTTAAAATGAATTTGAGGAGGAGGAGGGAAAGGGCCGTCATCGCAGCTTGCGCCTATGATTTATATATGGTATCCTGCACTGACTCCCAAAAGTGCAAGAAGACAGGTAACTTCTGTCGTCGACCACTGACCAGTATCCTTTTCCATAATTCCTCTGTTGTTGTTGTTGTTGTTGTTGTTTACCGCATCGGCGTCTCCACACGCTTTTCCTTCTACGTCATTAAACCGTGAAGTACCACATTGTCGCAAGTTTAATGACGTACAAAACGGAATGCCTCAGTAAATATGATCTGCCTGTTTACATGATAGTCGCATTGTCATATTTCCGATTTAGATCTGATTTGTTTACACATATGAAGGAGGCCTGAAACTGATCTCTAAATATCCAAATGCATGCATTTTTTTTTGTGTTTACATGGTCTATAACAGATCATGTCTGTGTCACATATGAGCACGAAATTGGGTCACATTTAACTGGCAGTGTAAACAGGGCCTATGTTACCTTGTTTGGGTCTTCATACAGCATGATGACTATCTGTGTCATGTAGTTCAGCTCACTGACTATTTTCAGGTAGTCCATGGCTCTCTTCCACTGGTCATCTTTCGCCTCCTGAGGACGCAGTGAAACAAATTCCTTTACATGTAGCAAAAAATAAAGACACAAAAACACAAAATAAAATAACACTATATTAATGAAGGCATACATCACAGAGGGCTCCATAACGCAGTATAGAGAGCAGTGAGTGTACATGACTCTCACTGGTGAAGTAAAGTCTGGTCCGCACATGGCGTTCTGGAGACATAACTCCTCTGGAATATCTGTGCACAGAACAATAAACCACATTCACTATGTAAAAACTTTTTTGAACATTACCATGTTTTACCATATTAATATCACATGGTTAGCATGTTTTAAACCCATTGCTATGGCTTTTTGCCACATTTGTA
>CAIGQZ010015273.1:63244-108397 GCA_903798205.1 Danio tinwini
CACATTGTTAGCATGTTTTAAACCCATTGCTATGGCTTTTTGCCACACTTGTAGCATATTTTAAAACATTACTGACATGTTTTAACACTGCTAGCAATATTCTAACATTTTAAAATTTCTTTCGCATGTTCCTGCCATGCTTTAGCACATTACCATTATGTTGCTAGCATGTTTTAATGTTAGTATGTTTAAATATGTTGCAATTTTTGGGACACTGATAGCATGGTTAAACACATTGTTATTTTTTACACATTGTGAACATGGTTAACACACTGCTAGCAAGATTCTAATGTTTTAATATTTCTCTAGCATGTTAAAACATTTTTGAACATTGCTGTCATGTTTTACCATACTAACATTACATTGTTAGCACATTTTTTTAACCCATTACTTTGGCTTTTAGCACATTGTTAGCATATTTTACACATTACTAACATGTTTCAACACTGCTAGCAACATTCTAACATTTTAATATTTGTTCTACATGTTAAAATATTTTTGAATGTCGCTGTAACATTTTAGCATATTAATATCATGTTTTAACACATTGCTAGTACGTTTTAACATGTTGCTACTTTTTGACAAACTGGTAGCATGTTTCTAACATATATTCACACACATAGAGATGAACAGACAGACAGGCAAAATACAAAACTGCAATTAATTGTGCATGACTTACACTGGGTGTAGTTTATTGACAGTGTCGTCATCTTGTGTCCTCTGTAGATCAGAGCGGATCTTGCGAATAAGAGGTGTGCAGTAACCTTTGGCTATGTCCAGTTTTTCAGCTTGAGAAATGCCATATTCCTGACAAAAAATTACCAAAAATATTTTATTAATACCGCAAATAAACTGCGCCATTTAAATGTATTGCAGCTCCCATCATTAATTTCACCGATCTCTAAATAAAAGTAAACAAAGAATTTAAAAGCAGGCACCTGTGGGATGACAATGTCAGCCAGTGCTTTGGATAATCTGTAAATTTCCATGGTGTTGTCGAGCTTTAACGAGCTGTTGTGCTGAACGTCATACTTGATGCAGTCATAAATATCAGGAATCTTGCTGATGTTGTACCGGCCATTCTTCATCTTGAAATCCTTCTCCAGTTTAGACCATCGACGCAGCATCAGCTCAAGAGTCTCACTGTGGTACAACTGAATGTCTGTTTAAAAACAAAACAATAAAAAAATAAACATGCCACCAAATTAGCTCTCTCCCAACCACAAACTTTCACTACAAAAGAGAAATTTGCAAAGAAAAATTATGTTAAATGTTAAATCATGTTAAATCAATTTCATATATATGTTAAATCATGTATATGAAATGGCGAACTGCAATACATTTCACATTATTTCTTTGCAGAAATATATTTGAGTAACACTGCACTCACAGTAGTTTGATTGTATCTAAATTGAAACTTGATGTAATTGCTGCAGTTTAAATTTAAACAAAAAGTTATATGTCTAAAAAGCAGATTTTACAAAAAAAAAAAGTAAAAGATTTTACTAACAAAAAGTATTTGTCACCACCATCTTCCACATATACCTGCTGATTTGGGCTCTTCCATTCTTTGGCGAATCTGTAGCGTTAGGTTCTGAATGAGGGAGTACACTTTATCACAGGTCTTCACTGGATTTTTAATCATCTGCATGGACTTCACCAGAGAGGTGCTGGAGGTGGGAGCCAGCTAGTGCAAAAATTAAACGACAAAAGAATCTGTGAAAACTTTCAGCAGCAAATTCCGTTTTGCATCAATTCCCATTTAAGGTGCTCCAGTGGTGGCAGTTTAAAGATTTCTAATCTATCCAATGTAAAAAAATAAATAAATAAAAAATTTTTGCATGAGTGCTCATACTTTAGAAGTGAATTTGAAGTGGAAAACAGCAGAAAAACAGCATCTTGCACCAACATAAATCAAACTCTCCCAGGCCTCAGCTAAACTACAGAATTTGGTCAACTTGCATTGTTAAAGTTTTAAAATGTAAAAAATGTTTTTTTGTTTTTTTTTTATGATTTGCAGTAATATCATATATGAACATACACATCTCTCAAGATGCAAGTTATTATTTTGTACTTTTCACACTGTATTATTAAAAAAGGTATTAATTTACAAGAGATACAAGTCAGATTTTTTGTTTTTTACTTTTTAAAATGATTTCAAATGTAATTTTTGTTTGCAAAACATGCTGGTTCAATAGTCATGCCAAAGCAGTTAGTAAATCAGCATACTATCATCTCAAACACATTGCAAGAATTAAATGCTTTGTTTCCAGTGAGGATCTAGAGAAACTTGTTCATACTTTTATCAGCAGCAGGGTGGATTATTGTAACGGCCTCATCACAGGCCTTCACAAAAAGACAGTCAGACAGTTGCAGCTCATCCAGAACACTGCTGCCAGGATTCTGACCAGAAGCAGGAAATCAGAGCACATCACACCTGTCCTCAGGTCTTTACACTGGCTCCCGGTTACATTCAGAATAGATTCGATAGTATTATTACTTGTCTATAAATCACTAAATGGCCTAGGACCTCAATAAAATGCAGATTTGCTCACTGAATACAAACCTAACAGATCACTCAGATCTTTAGGATCATATAAACTAGAAATTCCAAGAGTTCAGTCAAAGCAGGGTGAATCGGCTTTCAGCTACTATGCCCCTCACTGCTGGAATCAGCTTCCAGAAATAATCAGATTAGGCATGGGCCGGTATAAGATTCTGACGGTATAAGATTCTCTCGTGGCTGTGCCCATGCTTTCAGCTGTGAAGCCAAGAGAAAAAGTAGGCTTAAATAAAAAGGTAATGCAAAAACGCATACAATTGATGACAGCTTTAGAAAGCGAAAGCAAAAGTCAAATCCTGGACATTTTAGGAGATTTACAAACCCCAAAAAAGGCATGTCTCTGTGGGGTGATTGTTAATGTTATTTTCTCTCTACCTTGTTCACCTGAAAGAAGGTTAACCGGCTTACAAATGAGGTTAGCGCGCGGGGCGGGGTTTGAGAGAGGATGTTTACAGAGGCTGTCCTGGGTGTCAAGATTGAGCGAATAAACAGAATAAAGTGTGCTTACTGATTAAACGTTGTGTTCAAATGGATGAAGAGCACGTGAGACTCTGTGGTGGCAAAAGGGTAGAGTGAGAGTAGATATTCCAGTGGTTAATCAAATGCGGATGTTTGGTCATCTTGTGAGGATACAAAAAAGTGTAAAAGGATGGTGATAAAAAAAAATAAATAAATTAAGTGTCAACAAATATTCTTGGCCGGACGATAATATACCTGGGCGGCCCGCCCAAGTAAAGTCTATGTGTGGGAAGCACTGTGTCATATATTTTTATTTAAAGATAAATTATTATGGGTTATTGAAATTGGGTTTCAATAACCCATAATATTATGGGTTTTTGAAAATGACCTTCCATGTAGTGTGTAACACAGCTCTTAATGAAGTGAAATATCCAGCTAAAGCTTAAATCTGAAAGTGAACAGTTTTTAAAACTATTGATTCATCTATAAAAGAGTCGACTCATAGTGGTTTAAATGAATCGTCTTGATAACGAATCTTCAGCAGTTTCGGCATGACGTCATTACGAAACATAATGGTTGCGCGCAGACCCGGCAAAATTTAAACCTGTGGCCTCGCCCACTAACACAGCAGCAAGACACTCATGAAGACGCTGTGTTTACCTGGATATTATTGGAAGTGTGAGGGAAAGGAGTCATTCAGAAATCTGCACGCTTACAATGGGCCATTTATCACTACACAGCTCATGCATTAGTTTCTGCCTCCATCTTGTAATGGACAGACAATACACCAGGGGTGCAGGCAAATTAAGGACAAATTATTTGGTACACAGGCAGGCTGCTGCACGCTGGGCTTCGGGCTGGTGAGCAGCAATGAAAAGGCTTGCGAAGGGAGAGCGGGAGCCTGCAGAGATAGCTTGTCAGAGGACAGAGGATGCTACAACCTCCCGGCTGGGGATGTGATCGTTTAGAAAAGCAGAGTACAGGTAAGCACTTGAACATATAGCAGTTCACGGACAAGGTGCCACAGCAATAATTGCAAATAGAAATGATCTACATGTTTTGTTACTAGTAACCGCGTGTACTGTATCCGGTTAACTCTTTATATTCTCATATCGCGTCTAATGCCACGTTATAAACGCGATGCGTGCTGCTTTGTTTAGGCATTTAAATGTGTTAGTGAGCTCGGTCCACTGCTGTTTGTCGTTGCTATGGCCACCGTTAGCTGATCCTGCACACGTGCAGCGGTCAAGGTTCAGAATAGTTTAGCTTTTGCTGCTGTATGGATTAAAACTGAATGTGTGTCATACTTAACAAGAGCAATATGCTGGTGTTTAACTGCACTGCTTTCGGCGCTGAGGTGTCTGAATAACACTGTTGAGAACCGGGTACTGTTTACTGTGGTGTAAGTAAGTTTCCTTTGAAGCGTGTTTCGGGCGTCCGCTGCGATCAGATCCTATACCGATGTTTGCGATCCAGGGGCTTGATAAACCACGCTGGGCATTTTACTGTCTCGTGCTGAACGCTGTCGACCAATCGCAACAGGCTGTCATCGGTCCAATCAGCGCAGATTAGTTTTGCGCTAAGCAGGAGTTTGGGAAAAAATGAATCGCTAAACAATTTATAAGGAAGTCGCTGGGATAATTAGGTAAAAATAAATGCATATTATAAGATCATAAAAAAAGTGTTTTTTGACCTTGCATACATATCAGTATGTTGTTGGAGACCCATAAAACCGAAATATGACCCTTTCCATGTGTAATAGGGGCTCTTTAATGCCCCGTCAGCAAAAAGAGTTGTTTTCATGGCAAAAACATTTAATTAATGCATATACAATTAAAACCAATGAAACAAATAAATACATAAATTAGATAAGGTTTTTAACATATCACACGCTTAAAAATTTAAAAGGGTTTTCTTAGTGTATTTATTTTAGGAAATTTTCATTTCAAGATGTTTTCATTTCAAGCAATATGGGCTGTGGTTTCAGTTTAAAATATTCTATTAAAAATATTCAAGTGTTTTCATATCACAAAGCTAAGATTTGCACTCTTTCATTAGATAAAGATGTCCCACCTTTGACAGTTGAACAGATTAACAGTACAATCTTTTAAGAAACTCTGAGGTCAGTTAGATATGATTATTGTAGATAGTCTCTGACCTTCTCATAATCTTCTGGTGCGAAGTCTCTGTCCTTCTGCAGAATTTCATGAAGTCGTGCTTTGACTTTCTGCTGGCAGCTGCTTAAGGAGTCGCTGTCACTGTCCAGCAGACCATTCATATTGGCACTTTTGACCATTTGCACCAGGATAGGCGTCAGCTCACCCTCTAATGCCAGCAGGCCCTGAGGAAACCACATACACTCTTATTCTGATGTCCAGTTGTTGATACAAGAAAAAAATAAACATGTTATATGTCATAACAAACAGTAAAATGTCTAAATTAATTGATACAATCTAAATATTAATCTAAAACCTTTTAATTGCCTTAAGACCTTGTTAATGCCTTTAAAATACACACATACAGTTTTTATTAAATGTTTACTTCCAGCTAAATTGTACATTTAGCGATGTACATTGGAGTAAAGTAATGTCAAGGAATTTAGGAGTATGCTTGACACAATTAAAAAAATTTAATCGTTGTTATTGTACTCCGAGTAGGCTTTTCAGGCTTGGTTTGATGGACTCTGCTGAACGCTGGAGGTGTGAAAGTGAAGAAGAAGACTTAATGCATGCGCTGTAATCCTGTTCTAAAATCCAGGAATTCAGGGTAAAGTGCATAATTATATTTAGGATGTTTCTGGATGCTGCTTTTCGTTTTGTCCTAACATATATGTACTGGGAGACCCGTTCGTGTTGGGATCTAGTGTGAAGATGTCTGAGTGGATTCAAATAAGTATTATGATTGGAAGACAAATCATTATGAGGGGATGGCGTTCAGCAGGTCCACCATTATTTCAAGAATGGGTTACAGAACTGGGGAAGGTGGCAGCATATGAAAAAATGACTTATAGATTACTAGCTAAATTGGATGTTTATCAGAGAAGATGGGAAAATAATTTAGCATTTTTGGAGAATAGATAAAGTCACTGTGGTGAGACACATGGTAAAAGTGTAATTATCTTGATTAATTTTTGTATTATTATATTGGTATTGTATTTAAGTAATTATTTTTATTTTATTTATTTATTTGCTGTTGTTTTTTTTACTATTATCATGTTCTGTATGTGTGTTTTAATATTTTTATTTATTGAGTTTATATTATTTATCTGTATTTACTGGATTTATGACATCAACATCTAATCACAACCACTGCTGCTGTTGGGGAGGGAAGGGAAAAGGGGATGCATAAAAGGGGGTAAAAATGTGTAAACTGATAGTACTGTTAAATTATTGAAGAAAATACAAAAGTGAATCATAAAAATAAATAAATACAGTTTACTTCCAATAAGTGTACTTCCTATGGTAGAAACCAATACAATTATTTCATTATACTTTAATTTCATTATACTTTACGTTATAACATTGTTTTTCACCCTCACAATTTGATAAAAAAAATATTTTTAAAAAATCAGTACTAAACTCACAATTGCAAGGAAAGGGAGGAAAAAAACACTTAATGTAAATTCAAAATTGCAAAGTATAAACATGGAATTGAAAGAGAAAACATCCAGAAGTCCGAGTTCATATTTCATACTTTTTCCCCCCTCTTAATTACAGTTTTATAACTAGCAAAGTAGACTTTTTACTCGTAATTCTAAGCTAATCTCCAGCAAATCTGTGCTTATATCTTGCAGTTCAATTTTGTATTGCCAAAAACAAGACAAATAAACTCAGAAATGCAGGGTATAAACTTGGAATTGTGATCAGAGCTTAAATCTCATAACGTTTATTTATTTCTCTCAATTACAATTTTATTATGTGCAATTGTGACTCTGAATCGTGTGTATATCTATTGCAATATTTTGTGTTCATACAGAATCTTTAAGTTCTGACTAGGGATGCAACGATTAACCAATTTCACTATAAACCGTGCTTTAGTTCGTCATATTTAATTAATTACAAATGCTTCTCAACCTCACGTTTCTGCACCAAACAAAATTGCTGCAACTAAATAAAGTTATGCCAATTGTGTGCTGGTTTAAAGTTCTGAGTTTGTACACCGAGGCTAATACGCACTAAAGGCTGTTCACATATTGCATCTTTTGTGTGCACAAGTTTGTTATTTCGCACGACTTACATTCACATATTGGGAATGCCGTAAGTGCACCGCAAATCACGTGACGAGAATTGACCGGTCAGCTTTATACTTTGTAGGGAATAAACACATTTCTACTCCAAAGAGGAAAAAAAGCAAACAAAATAAAAAAAAAAAAAACATACCAAACTGTTTTGTAATATACTTGATCAAAAGTGCCTTTCAGATAAAGGTTTAGCAGCCTTTGACTACATTTGTTCTCTTTAAAAGGGAAATACTTAGCTATACTTACTGTTCTGTCATTTATTTTTTTGTGTAAAAGTATTACTTATGTTTAAATGGCCAAAACTTTTTTCCACTTATTTTTAAGTGCAAAGAGAAATGGACTATCATTTGTTTTTAATATTATTTAGTGCTGTTTTAATTGGTTACTGAGCAGCAGTAAACAATACTTTAAAATATAAGGAGTTTTCATGTGATTTTCTAAACTAGTGGTGTTTTGAAATTAATGAATGCATAATAATTATGATAACTGTGAAACCGTGATTATTCCTCTGACTATAATTGTACAACCAAAATCTATAATCATTGCATCCCTAGTTCTGACTTTCCTTTGTCCTTTCATAAAAAATTGTCAATCTGTATTGCCAATTTTTTCCTAATAAAGAACTTTTAACAATTTAACTATTTTAATATAAACATTTAATCATTTATTTTTATTTCTATTAAGTGCACGATGAAGAAAATAAAGGTGGTCATGCTATACTTTAGCAAATGCTGCAGCAGTCATCTGAACACGTCCTTCATCAGAGGCATATATCTTCAGGTCATGCCGGTATGTGCTGTGCAGACGGAGAAGGCCACAGCCAGGAAAGCCAGCATAATCACCTAAAACAAGAACGAAAACAACAGATAATTAGCAGCGGACACAAAAGAGACAATAAAGAGCAAAGTGAGTGCAAAGTACCTTGACCTCCAGGATACATGCACCGGAAGGCCCGGCCGAGTTCTTCAGCCTGGACTCTGCCTGCTGGAGTCAACTCTCCACCCCATTTCAACACCAGCAACAGTGACGGGTCATCCCTCCGCACATCTGAACAAAAACACACACAATCAACGGCATAACAACAACAACAAAATTTCACTTTTTTGAAAATAGGCAGTTGAGTTCTAACATTTTTGCTTCCATTCAGAGTCTGGTGGGAACGCTTTTAGCTTAGCTTAGCATAGCATAAATCATTGAATCAGATGAGACCATTAATAGGGGTGTGACAAGATCTCGTACGACGAGATCTCGCGAGATTAAATTGCGGCGAGATTTCTCCTTGAGGTGAAAAGTTGTCTCGTGAGTTGTGACGTTATGATGGAGCGTGAGGGTGAAATGAGCATTGACGATTGGAGGCAGGATTGGATTTGATCTGCAAATAAAGTGCTTTGCACACACCTGGCAACCCAGGCTGGCCTCAGAGTTGCGCTTGTCACTCGGTTGGGTGGGCGGGTGTGACGTAACCGCTTTTTTCATCGGAGTTCAGCAGGTGCCGCATCCAACATAGGCTACAACTACAGCCTCACACATTATGGTTCGTATCCATGCAATGGAATAGCACTTCAGAAATGCTGAAAGGCATAATCGTCGTAAACACAAATGGAATTAAGATGTGGAGTATTCTTTTTTTAGTCGCATTATCGAAGTGCTGATATGTAAACGCCATAATCAAACTATTAACACCGTAAAGGACTTTTAGCCACATTTTGCGACAGGACCTACACACCTAAGGTAAAATATAGATCGGATACGCGGCCGGCCGGAAGTGCAATATGCACATTAATATAGCAGCATTTTTTTATGACATTGTATAACAATAATTCATATTTTTACAGTACTGTGACGGTTGGGTTTAGGGTTGGGGTGGGGGGAGGCGTTAAAAAATACAATTTATTGGTTAATTTAATAGATAAGATAAATAATACTCTGTACAACTTCTGTTTTTACACTTCTGTGAAGGTTGGGTTTAGGGTTGGGGTAGGGGTAGACGTTAATAAAATACATTAAATCGAAAATTTCATAAATAACATAAATAATTTTCATTAACCTCCAGCAGCAAACGTATCCGATCTAGCAACAACCCACACCTAGCAGGTCAGTAAAGCTCCACAGACGCACAGATCTCTAAGCGCGCGCAAACAAACACTTACACTCGCTGATTGAACTCCTGCACACTCATCTTCACATCATCATCACGGAACACACGTTTATACTGTCCAGGAAAGCAGATTTTTTTTTTCATTTTGCATTCACATAGGCTATTAGCAAAATATTTAGCAGTGTTTGCATGTCCATTACTGTTTATAATTCATTAAAATAGAAGTAAAATAACATTCATTACAAGTTGATTTAAAGAAAGCACCTAAGTAGTTTTGCGATTTGGGTTTTTCCCCAGTTGAATAAAAGACTATTTCCCATTCATTTATTTCATCATTGAGGATTTCTTAAAAAATAGTGTAAAAATCTCTTCTCGTTCTCGTGAACCCAATCTCGTATCTCGTCTCGTGGATTAGGCATCTCGTCACACCCCTAACCATTAGCATCTGAAATTAAAAAAATAGTTTTGATAAGTTTCCTATAAAAAGCTTAAATCTTCAGTAGTTACATTGTGTACTAACACCAACAGAAAAAGAAAAGTCGCTATCAATTTACTAGCAAAATATGGCTAGAACCTATACTCTTATTCTGACGTAATGATAAACAAAAAACTCTGCTGCTGTACCATAGCTGTAGCAGGCCTAATGATATCACACAGCGCAGGGACGTGCAGAGACCTTTTAAGCGGCAGAGGCTCAAGTGGGGAAAAAAGGGCACTATTATTATAAATAATAATAATAATTGTACTTTAATTAATACAATATAATAAAGAAGATTTCATCCTAAATTCACCATATACTCACCCTTAAAAGGATAGTTCATTCAAAACTGAAAATTCTGTCACCATTTACTCAACTTTTACTTGTTCCAATCCTATTTGACTTTATTTTTCTTTTGTCGAACACACAAAATAATGTTTTGAAAGAAAGCAGGAAACCTGTAACCATTGACTTTCATGGTATTTGCTTTTAAAACCAAGATATACATAAAATTTAGTTTGTTTGCTGTCTGACAGGGAAAGCTGTCCTTAAAAGAACACACATTAACTTATACATATATTATTATTAGTATTTAAAAAATTATTAATATCCCCAGGAAAAAAAAAAACTTTCTCTCCAGGAGAAAAAAAGGAGAGGGGCTCAAGCACCCAAAGCCCCCACCTCTGCACGTGCCTGCACAGCGCTGTTAAGTTACTTAGCTGGAGACTATTTTCAGGTCCTGCGTAATATAATTGCGCATACTTCAGCCATGAAAACATTAAAAAAATAGACAACAAAATCCAACCAGATTTGGTTAAAGTCAGAATTATTAGCCCTCCTGTATAATTAGCTCTGTTTATTTTGTCCCCCAATTTCTGCTTAACGGAGAGAAGATTTTTTTTTAACACCTGACTGGCTGTAGACCATTGTCAATCAATCTCCTCCATGCTGTGTCTTCTGTACAGTACAGAATGTGTTCAGCTTGCAAAATTTACATAAACCTTTGATCGCTAGCAGTGTGACTATGATGTTCATGCAGTAGGACGATGATGTTCTACTGTATGTTTCAAGTTTTCACCCCACAATGTCGACAAAACTTTCGGCACCATCAAAGGCGCCTGCGGTAGCACCCAAAAGATAGAGGAAGCAACAAAAAGTACTTCTGGACATGCTAAAGAGTGGTAGAATTTACGCAGTAGGGCGCCATTACGGAATAAATAAAGATCAAATGGTTTTAATCTTTGGTTTCATTCTATAATACGGGACTTATTTTTCTATGAAGGTTTAAACTTTGAGAGAGAAAAGTGTGAAAATGTTAATGCCTGTCTGAGAAAAGTGTTTAAAGTGTGTAAAGAGGGG
Source organism: Danio tinwini (assembly GCA_903798205.1). Lineage (NCBI taxonomy): Eukaryota > Metazoa > Chordata > Actinopteri > Cypriniformes > Danionidae > Danio > Danio tinwini. The sequence goes on from CAIGQZ010015273.1 coordinate 74,442, forward strand.
TTTTACAGCCTTAAAACATCTATAATAATTGTAAAAAATAAAGCTGACTACGTTGCAGATTTAACCGACTGCTCTGCAATTTTAGAGCGTAACTCCTGTGAATAATGAGGGACCACTGTATTTTTAATAATTAATTTCTAATAACTAATTTCTTTAATCTTTGCCATGATGACAGTCCATAATATTTTATTAGATATTTTAAGATGCTATTATGCAGCTTAAAGTCACATTTAAACAATTAACTAGGTTAATTAGGCAAGTTAGGGTAATTAGTCTTAGCTTTATTCAGGGGCGTTGCTAGACATAAAGCTCTAATATATATGTATATATAAATAATAAATTAATTAAAATATTGTTAAAATACAATTATAATTTTAATTAATTAATCCTAAATGTAACTGAAAAATAATTTAAAGGCACAACTGGAGTAATATGCTAAGATAATTAAAAAAATAATTAGCATGAAGAATAATTTCATTTGAATGAAATTCTATAGAATACAAAAAAGAAGTTTAATTATCTGTTGTCTTAGACTTGACACATGGCAGAGAGTTAGGCTTATTAAGTTTTACCTCCCTGACTGCATCCCTCCTTTGTGCTTCATACAAAGAAATCTATCTGGAGGCATGCTTAGTATGATCATCATCATATTGTTTAAACTTTTTTTTTTCGACTTGCACAACTCACTGCGTTCCGTAACCTCCACATAAAAAAAAAAGTTAATGTCGGTTTTACAACGCATGAGCGGCATGTAAGCAGCGGATATTTTTTTCGCGTGCATGTGTGTGAGTCGGCGGGTGTGGTTTTCTGCACACATGCAGAGATGCGTCAGTTTGATTTTTTATTAAACTACACTGCTTTCACCAGCGTTGGTTCGGTTGCACATAGAGAATAACGTCTTTAATCCGGGATTACCACTATTAATACATAAACTTGCATATGAAGTAAATCCTATCTCAAAGCATTTACTGGGGCACTGGCGATTTTTACTAGGGCACGTGCCCCAGTAAATTGGGTCTAACTACACCCCTGGTCTTGGTGTATAATGATGGTTTGTAGACAACTGGAAAAAAATACTGCTTAAGGGGGCTAATAATATTGACCTTAAAATGGTTTTTAAAAAATTAAACCTGCTTTTTTTTCAGCCGAAATAAAGCAAATAAGACTTTCTCCAGAAGAAAAAAATATTACAGGAAATACTGTGAAAATGTCCTTGCTCTGTAAAACATAATTTCAGAAATTTTTGGGAAAAAAAATATTCACAGGAGAGCTACTCATTTTGACTGTATGTGACAGATAAATAACAAAGATATATGATAGTTAGGGGTGTCAAAATTAATTGTTTCTTTGGTGCACCACGATGCAGACGGGGACAATTCGATATCGGTTCAGTAATAATCATAACTGGTTATTACGTACTGACATCATTTATCTCCTATGCGGGATGTCGCAGTAGAACACTATGGCGAAGGAGGCGAGGGCGAGTAAATAAAACGCTCCTTCTACTTATAAGGTAGATAATTGTGCACAGTTGAACTGCTTGTGAGTTTGCTGGAAAGTCTTTCATTAACAATGAAGAAGGCAAAGCACACGAGCCGCTATTTCACAACTAGGAGAAATGCTGTAAAAATCCATCTCTGCCTCTCTCTCTCACTTTGGACATTTGACCCACTGGGGTGTTTGTGAGGTAACTTTTCCTTTCCTTTTGGCTGTTAAAGCGATACTTGTGGATCCAGACACGAGCGTGCCTGAGGTGCGGGTTTTTTCCACTGTGTCTATTATGGATTACCTGTGATAACCGTGTATTATGCGCATATAGACTTTATAAAGCCATTCGCAGCCCTTTCTGTTGAGCGGGTGAAGACAATAGCCAATCATAGGGGTGTAAGACATCCTTTGACATCGCTCAAAAAGCAAGCGGGATAATATTTACTTTAGTTTATTTGCGATAAACGCTCATATTGTTCTGTGCCTGTGTTGGAGTTTTGTTTCATACATTCATAAAGTGTTTTCTTTGAGCAGGTCAAATTAAAGGTACAGTTCATATATTTTACTGCTTGTATTAAAGAACAAAATTGTATTGCAAATAGTATATACATATTAATATATTTATAGATTTTAATAAAAAATTATTGTGTTGTGAAGAAAAAAATCTAATTATGAATGGAAAGCATCGTCAATGCACCGTGATGCACCGAGATATCAAATTGAACCTAATTGATGGCATGATAATCGTAACCGAACCGTGACACCAGTGTAGGTTCACACCCCTAATGAAAGTCCATCCTTACCTTCCTCTTCACTCGATGTTTTAGGACAACCATGTGGCAGATATGTTAACTGAACCTTGCGATTAATCCCAGAGAAATGACCATACCTGAACAAACAAAATGACACTTAGTATTGAGACTAAAATAAAGTAGTATACTTGAATGTAACAGGGCAAAGCACAAGGACATTAGTGTTCTAATACTGGACTGTGTTTAGTATGCCTTGACATTATACTGGGATATACAGATTAAAACTGATACTGCACTGCATGCCAGTGCAATAAGCCAATGCACAAAAGGGCTTTTGACACTTGAAATTGTTCACAATGGCTCTTTTGAAATCCTGGATAAACTGAACACTTGCCATTTCAAATGGCCTCAAAATACTTATGATTAACAATTCATGATGGGTATTCAAACACTGATGTTTTACGCTGTACAGTCCTAAACTGTTTAAGATCATTTGTTTGCATCATTTTCATTGTTAATTGGTTCAATTGATTTTCTAAGTTTTAAAAGCAGGATGTTAAAGGAGCAATAGGTAATTGTTTTCAGAAATGTTATGCTGATAACGATCATTAAATTAAGCAGTCCAAATGTATTTATATATAAGAAAAGTTTGTCCAATCAAAACATTCCGTCTGAGCATTACAATAGGCTGTCCTACCTGCCTCTTAAAATATGTAATAGCATACCAGCCTGTTTGTGTAGAAAGGATTATGTCATCGGCGCATTCATAGACGTGATTCAGACAGAGAATAGCAGGCAAACGTCAACAACCATCAATACCTTAAAATTTGGAATTGCAATTACTAACTGTACTACAATGTTTTCTCTCTGGTGAATGTTACTGATATATTGTAATGATGTTTTCTAGTGCGCATTCATGCATTCAGACGGCATGGTTTTGGATGGCAATTTGCAGGGTGGGATGTAGGTTTTCAGTGCTATCAGGCTAACAGCTTTTTCCAAGATGTGAAAAGGTTTCAGAAGGTTTAAAAAATCTAAAGATTAATTCTAGAGATCATCCTCAGTTCTTTTCTGCAAAGCAGGTTTTAAAAAAAACAAAAAACAACTTTTACTATTATGATCTAGTCACTAGTGTTATTCTGAGTTTTTATGATTTATTTCTTTATTTGTTTATTGTTTTTGTGTTGTTGCTGTTGTTGTTCCTTTCATCTTTATCACCTCAGTTTCTATTGCTATATTCATGGTGACTCAGGTCTAAGTGTTCAAAAGCAAAACATTTTCTAAATTTGATTTCAAAGCAGAATAAAAACACATTTAAATTATTTGAATTAAAGTTCAAATACAAAAAATAATTTGAATTTAAAGCTCAAAGGGGTGAAACAATATAAAAAATTGATTATCCATTTTAAAAAGTGAACCTTTATGAATTAGGGTGAAGATATGAAACTTACAAAAAATGCCAAGACCCCTTTGTTGCTTGGCCTCTAATAATAACATACTTAGGGAACCCACTTACATTTCAAGGACTGTTTTAAGCTGTTCAAGCTTAGCTTTACTCTCCTCAATTTCAGAGTCATTATTTTGGCCAAGTTCTACCAACAGTTGCCTGGCAATGTCCAACACTTCCTGTCAGATTCAACACAGCAAACAAGTTTTGTGAAATAACACTTTAGATGTACAAGCTAAATAGTTATTAGTAACAAAAACAATATAGTTTTTTACTTGAAGTTGCTTTGGTTTCTTCAATTTCAGCTTTCCACTTTTGTAACCCTCCCACTTTTCAAAGAGGTCAAAAAATCTGAAAGACATAACAGGAAATTGAGGATTCATATTACAGTGGATATTTAGCTTAGCATAATGTGTTTTGTTCAAATAAAGACGGTATGTTAACCTTTATCAGGCAAAGAACCATATATGACAAAATGTTGGTACCTCTGATGTCGAACCTCCATTTTCATCTTCTGTTTGGGTGTTCTGTCACCATGTCGGATCACAGCAATAACACACCTCAACTCCATCCTGAAAGTCATCAGAATGTGTTAATGACGATCAAGTTTCAGTAAGAAGAAATGTTGCTTGGACGAAGCAAAATCATTCAGATTTCATTTAAAATATAATTACATTATATTTATACTGTACAAGGAACAACTATCAGGTACAAGTGGATGGTTTATTTTAAACTGTGCCACAGATCACTTTGGATGTTTACATGCTTCTTTTTTCCCCTGAGAAAATTCCAGGAAGCAGGAAATCAGAGCACATCACACCTGTCCTCAGGTCTTTACACTGGCTCCCGGTTACATTCAGAATAGATTTTAAAGTATTATTATTTGTCTATAAATCACTAAATGGCCTAGGACCTCAATACATTACAGATTTGCTCACTGAATACAAACCTAACAGATCATTTAGATCTTTAGGATCAAATAAACTAGAAATTCCAAGAGTTCAGTCAAAGCAGGGTCAATAGGCTTTCAGCTACTACGCCCCTCGCTGCTGAAATCAGCTTCCAGAAATGATCAGATGTGCTCCAACTTTAGGCACATTCAAATCAAGACTGAAAACACATCTGTTTAGCTGTGCCTTTACTGAATGAGCACTGTGTTTCATCCGACAGATCGCACTATTATGTTTTTCTCTTTCTTTTTCATTCTTTTATAACCTGTTTTAACACATTTTTATTTGTTTTTATCTGTTTTTAATCCTTATTATTTGTTTTTTTTATTTTCTTATACTTGTCTTTTTATTCTTATTTATGTAAAGCACTTTGAATTGCCACTGTGTATGAAATGTGCTATAGAAATAAACTTGCCTTGCAGGCAGTTTTGTAAATGTGGCATATTGTAATGGAGAGATCAACAAGACAATTTTGTTGAAAGACAAAGGACTCCTTTGTACTGGATCTGACAGCAGCTGTATCAAATATGTAAGTTATTAATTTCATAATGCTTTGTCTGTGAACGACACCTTGTGTGCAACAGGGAAGCAGCGCTGGTGCCATTTCCTATGCAGTGATGCTAATCAATCAAAACATTAGCCATCTACTGAAAAGCACCTGCCCCTTAAAATCAGGCCTTTTCATCAAGAGGGTAAGAAAGTTGAAAATAAATGTTTTTCTACATATATATGGGTGTGTGTGACACCCTTTGTGGAACTCCGGTTAAAAGTCGCATAATCTATTTACAAGAAAACGAGCGTCAAAGTTGGATGGTCATAAAAATGACAAAAATATGCTATTTCTGTTTATTGCAATAAACTCATTCATTCATTCATTCATTCTCTTTTTGATTTAGTCCCACAGGGTCGCCACAGCGGAATGAACCTCCAACTTATACAGCATTTGTTTTTTATGCAGCGGATGCCCTTCCAGCCGCAACCCATCACAGGGAAACATTTATACACACTCATTCACACACACACTCATACATGAAGGTCAATTATTAGGTTAACCAATTCACCTGTTCCGCATGTCTTTGGACTTGTGGGGGAAACCAGAGGAAACCCACGCGAACACAGGGAGAACATGCAAACTCCACACAGAAATGCCAACTGACCCAGCCGAGGCTCGAATCAGCGACCTTCCTGCTGTGAGGTGAACGTGCAACCCAATGTGTCACCGCATCGCCAATGCAATAAATTGTTATTTTCAATAACAAAAAACATTGGAGGTGTGCTACCTAAACACTGATTTCAATTGTCTCTAGATTTACTTATGATACAGAAAACCTCCTCATTCTCATATAATAATCTTAAAATATTTACTTTCTAACATTAGAGACTGCAAACAGATCAATATATTAATTGAGTATCTTTACACATGCGCGAACATCAGGTCAGTCTCAAGTCATCACCAAACTTCCAGGAATGGATAATTTTGTTTAAACATTTGTTAGGGTAACCTGCTTATTTTAAATTCATTTTATATCAATAATTCAGCTAGATAGCATACTGATGCTGTGGTTTGACAAACTCCCTGTAGGACAGGTCAGCAGTTGTAAAGCGCGAAGAACAGAAAGCGGGTTGTTTAACAGCTAATATTATTACAGTAGATTAGATTAGATTCAACTTTATTGTCATGACACATGTACAAGTACAAGGAAACGAAATGCAGTTTAGGTCTAACCAGGAGTGCAATAGCAGCAAGTGCAGGATACAGGTATAAGTTATAAAGTGCAGTTATAGAAAAACTATGGTGATATTTACAAATGGATGTACTATCAACATTATATACAGGTTGTGTTAGCTATGAACAGAGATTTACAATATATGGATATATGTACAGGTTGCTATTAATAATCAGAAGTGTGCAGATAGATAAACATAATTACAAATGTATATGTACAGTGGGTGTGTACAGAATTACAAATGTGCAGTGGGTATGTACAGTTCAAATAAATGAATCAGTGCAATGAATATGTGCAATTTTTAAAATGTGCAAATGTCAAATAGTGGAGTGATTATGACGAGTCTGAGTTATGAGGAGAGTGGGGGGTGTATTAGGGGGTCAAAGAGTCAGTGGGGGGCTGACTTATCATATAAATCTCTGTGGAATTGCACCAAATTATAACATAACATCCTATAGCAGAATATATTTAGAGGATGACGAGAGACTCTTCTTTCTCTAAATTAAAGTTAGTCTCACATACCCTTGTTTTTGCCAATTATGTAATTAACACTATCGTCTGTGGGTACTGTACAGCCAATGTAATGCTAACACATGAAAAATATTATAGTAATGTATATGTTATATACTTATCAATACATTTTTAATAGTTTCTACTATATTTGGTTTTATAAATAAAATCGCTCTATCAGTCCTAATAGTTTAATTTTTTTTATGCTTTCTGGACAGTCACATCATAACATTTAATCCTGTTTTACAAAACTTTAAGAGATTTCCCATAGAGGTGTCATATCAGTGAAAATGGGAGAATTTCAGCTTTAATTTGATATATGACACATAGGCAGGATAAACATGGTTCAGATCAGTGACGTGCGGTGAGGTCTGTGGCTGGTGAGGCACTGGCTCTTTCAAAGGCAAAAGTCAAATTTACTAACATATCCGCCCCATACATTTGCCAACTATGGATTGTGCTTCATATATAATATCAGCATTCTTTCTATACACATAGCAGGTACATACTGGGCGAAGGAAGAATGTAAAATGTATAGCGATTAAATATGTCTCCCAAAAAACACCCAGATAGATGCTACAGACAGCCTAACAAGCAATTTTGAGAAATGTCCATGATTTTTTGCAGTCAGTCAGAGCAAAATATAAAACTACAGACTCCTATTAAACTTTACTGCGTAGAAGAGCAACCACTGAACAAAAATAACATGAGGTCACGCGCGCCCTCTTCAGTGCGGCACAGCTACTGCCTGCCTCACCTCATGTCTTTTCAGTGCGGCTTTATGTCAGATTCTAACACTAAATAAGTGATAGATAAACGTAAAGTACATTATCTGTTATATGGAAATTAAGGACATATAATAAAAATGTCTCGAATGTATAAAAACATTTTAATAAAGCAGTAAATTGGTAGCATACACTGAGTGAGCAAAAGTCACGCGCTCAAGCCAGTGTGCTTGGGATTGCGCAATCTGACGTAAGGCACAGCTTGGAAATCATTTGAATTATACAGAAAATGCAATTTTAGCACAGATCAGTGGACAAATATTTATTTTATCATTAATATACATCTCATGATGGCAGGTGATGATGATGATAGGTGAGGCCTCCCCTGACAGCACACCCCTAGTTCAGATTTGTTGCAGTTTTAAATATAAGCTTTTGCTTTACATTGGATTTTCTCAAAAAGACGATTTTTAGAATCATTGAGCAAATTTTGGACATGGCCTAACTTGATCAATAGTGAAAATATCAAACAAAAAGTGAAGATTTTTATCTTTAAGGACATACATGGTTCCAGAGGTTGTGGGAACTATAGGAATGTCCTCGGCTTCTAAAGGAATAGACCACGGGATCTGGAATTGTGGAGCCAATTCTCTCATGATGATATTCCTGTTAAACAAAAAGATGATGTATATCAACTAACACAGTTTAAACAATTACACTAGTCTAGCATTACTCTTTAGTCTAGCATTCTTCATCATAAATGACCATTGTGAAAGCAGCTGGTTTCAATGCAACTATAGCAGCGTCTATGAAAATACTAAAGCATTTTTGCATCTAAAAAAACTAAACAAAATAACAGATTATATCTGTGTGTCTAATCAAGCAAGTCAGGGTAGTTGTGCCCTAATGGTTAGAAAATTAAATGCGTAATTAAAGGAGTAATAAATGGAGGGAGTACATGAACAGCACTTTTCCACCAACAATACCCACAACTGAGGTGCCCTTGAGCATAGCACCTAATCCCCATTAGCCCCCTGACTGGCACTACAGTAAATGGATGCCTATTGTTTCAGGTTTCCCACTCTGTCTATGTGTGTGTGTGTTTGTGTGTCTGAACCCGAGTCCAAACTGACTCAAACACAAAATGTGTAGCATTCTTTAATGATTATACTGAAAAAGCCAAGTATATACAGTTGAAGTCAGAATTATTAGCCCCACTGTTTATTTTTTTCCCCAATTTGTTTAACGGAGAGAAAAAAAAAAATCAACAAATTTCTAATAATGAATTAATTCATAATAATTTTAATAACTAATTTCTAATGATTTATTTTATCTTTGCCATGATGACTGTAAATAATAATTTTACTAGATATTTTTCAAGACACTTCTATACAGCTTAAAGTGACATTTAAAGGCTTAACTACAGTAGGTTAATTAGGTGAACTAGGCAGGTTAGGGTAATTAGGCAAGTTGTTGTATAACAATGGTTTGTTCTGTAGACTATCGGAAAAAAATTAGCTTAAAAGGGGCTAATAATTTTGACTTAAAATGGTTCTTAAAATATTAAAAACTGCTTTTGTTCTAGCCAAAATAAAACAAATAAGACTTTCTCCAGAAGTGAAAATTTTATTGCTTTGTTAAACATCATTTTATTAAAAAAGATCAATTTGAATTATTTTCACCCAATTTACAAATGACCATTTTTGTCTGAAGTTTTAGAGAACATTTTTAAATTCAATTATCTAATTATATTTCAGATAATAATAATAATTTTGGTAAAATTTTGTCTGGTTTTAGGCCCCGTTTACACTAATGCGTTTTCGTTTTAAAACGCAAAGTTTTGCTACGGTTACACCATCCGTCCACTCTACGCCGGAGTTTTTGAGCCCCAAAAACGGAGTGTTTTGAAAACGCTGGAGAGGCCATTTTTATTCTAAAACACTGCTGCTCAATCTCAGTGTGGATGGGGGAAAACAGTGACATCTGAAAACGGAGGCGTGGCTGCAGACATTCGCTACCTGATTGGGGCTTTTGGATCATTGCGTATCCTTCCCTTATTTGTCAAGCCCCTATCACATAACTATAACTTTACTGGAAGACGGCAGACCAGCCTTCACTGTAAACAACAACATGGACACAGAAATGGGAGCGTTGTTTGCACTATTGTCTGTTTTAGGCGCCATTGTGCAGTACAGCAGCTGCATATATTTGCAAGAGTCAAGCTATTGTTCAAGCACTCGCTAATTGCTCGCGTTCATCGTTCAACCAGCGTTTGTTGACTAACAATAAACAAATGCCGAGCAAGACACATGCTTCCTGTTTATACTTGGACGCGCATGCCCAGAGTGCGCGAATGATCACGTGATATACGTTTTTGGTGGAGTAGTGTGGACGGAGATATGTTTAGAAACGCTAGTGTGGACGCGGATCGTTTTTGATCTAAAACGATGTCTCAAAACAAAAATGCATTAGTGTAAACGGGGCCTTAGGCTGCACCATACTACTGTGTCTGCATTGCTCAGGATGGCTAATGACTAACTTGACTAGGGAGCCATTTTAAAGTTGCGTGATCTTAGTTCGGCATTTGATTCAGATGACCCCACTACTGTCCTTAATCGTCTAATAGATGAAGTTGGCATCAAGGCCGCGGCATTGGATTGGTTCTCTTCATATCTCTCCGATAGCTCAGTTAAGGTAATGTCCTGCCTTTGTACCGCTTACATATAGGGTACCTCAGGGGTCACTTTTGGGTCCTGTTTTATTCTGTTTTTATGTGCTCACCTTTGGATTCCATCATGAAGAAATAAAATATTTCCATTGCTATGTTGATGATTGACATCCCTCTTAGCTCTGGGAACTCTTACTGTGATTTTCTCAACAATTTTAAAGATTTCAAATGCTGGACAGCAAGCAACTTTCACCAATTAAATGACAGCAAAACTGATATTTGGGGCATCTGTTACTGTGTTTGATTCTTGACTATCTATCATCCAATATTCATGCTTTTGCAAATAAAACTTGGGTGTAATTTTTGACTCTGATTTGCATTTTGAAACACAGATAAATGCAATAGTGAATTTTTTTCAATTCTTTTAATTTTTTTTAAAACTAGGACAAAACCTAATTTTTACATGAAAAAGATTTCTTTATCATGTCACCTTGCCCAGTCTCATGTAGGCATGGGACTATAACTATTTTCAAGGTATACTGCAGTTTGGAAAAGTCAAGGTTTTAAAACCGCCAACATTTTTTTTGCAGAATTGTTTCTATGGTATATGTATGTTTTTTTTTTACGTTTTTTTTTTGTTTGTTTGTTTGTTTTTTAGTACAACAGTATCTCCAGCAGGAAAGATATCCAAAGATGCTGTTTAAAATCGTAAAGAAATCAGTGTTTTTGAAACTAATGAACACAGCAGATGTCGATAAATTCATTTGAATTATTTAGCCAGACATGTTTACTGCTCCCAAATATTATAAATGTTTCTTAAAATAAAATATATTGTGTTCAAAGGGCGAAAAAAGTTTTTGTTTTTTACCCAGACATTTTTTAAAATAATATATTGTAGAGCTGCAATACCAATACTGTGAAACCGTAAAACCGTGACATATTTATCCAAGGTTTTCATAGCATCAGAATCTTATACCGGCCCATGCCTAGTCACATGTAGTTAGGACACAGTTATTTTTATTCCATAGCATTTGACTAATTTGTATGTTGATAATTTAATGTGTCCTGTCTGTTAATTAGGTGTTGTTAAGTTTCTTCTCATTAATCTTATCATTGGTCTTGTACAGCACTTTGGTACATGCAGGTGTTTTTAAATGTGCTTTATAAATAAATTGACTTGAGTTGACTTGTATATCTTATAATTTAAAAAACATAAAGAAAAAAAAATTTACTTTTTTTTTTTTAAACCATTTACAACGATCGGCTGCCTGACTAAAACCTACACATTGAGGTTCTATTGATTAATATTAGCTAATGTGTTTACTAATATGCAAAAAACTATTATGAATTATTACTATTATGAACTGTTATGAATTAATTACAGTAATTACTCATCTTTGTTAACCCTTAATGAAAATAAACCCATTCCTTGTTAACTCACAATGCATTAACTAATGTTAACAAGCACAACTGGATTTTAAAAATGCATTATTAAATGTTGAGCAATGATTAATAAATGCTGTACAAGTATTGTTCATTCTTAGTTAAAGTTAGTACATACATTACCTTACATTAACCAATAGAAACTTATTTGTAAAGGGTGATGTATTTTATTTATCATTTCTATAACAAAATGAATCCAAATGCATTATGAGGAATCTTAATAACCAGAAGTGATTTATTTTGTATGTATATGTATAACATACTGACCCCAGAATCTTTGCACAGTCGTCATAGTACTTCATAGAGTTCTTGACAAAGCTGAAGCCATTTACGTCACAGACGTATGACTGGCCATTGGCACGAAGCAGGTCAAATCCACACACAGTTTGCTATATAGGAAAAATTGCACTTCAGTTTACTGTAATAATAATAATAATAACAATCAGATTTTTAGTATTTGCATTTCCAATGCAGGGGCAGCTTCTGATTTTCTGATTCCTGATTAAATTATATTACATATCTGGCTGTAATGAACAGAATCATGACTTAATTACACTCAGCATTATTGTTTACCTTAAAAGCCAAGCAGACTTTCCATGCGATGAGTTTCTCTCTGGCATTGAGGATGACTGGATAACGTACTTCTTTCCCCTCGCTGTCTCGTTCCACCTTCCCATCCAGCGCAGGGGATTTACGGGCCTCTGCATGTGCGTAGTCAGGACCTACAGTATACACCTGATGTCAACAAACACAAACAAAGCTTATTAAACAAGCAATCAAGCAGTAGCTGTGTTCACATGGAACATTTATGCTGCCTCTATTTAGCATCTGTTTAAAAGTCCAATCCGAATGAAAAAGCTTCATATAAGCACCTCAATTGGAATAAAAACGCTCAAACCGAATTTAAACTGTCATCGACCTTCCTGCAGTTTTCAGTTGCAGCGCATATCAAACACACCTGCCTGTAATTATCAAGCTCTCCTCAGGTTCTAATTAATTGGTTCAGGTGTGTTTGATCAGGGTTGGAGCTGAAATCTGCAGCAAGGTCGATCGCCAGGAACAGGGTTGAGCACCCATAAACTATAGTATACCTTCATCCACACTCTACTGCTTTTCTGAGGAACCTTGTGCATCGAAAAAAAATCCTCACTGGCTAAAAAAACTAAATTCTCCATGTTCAAAAATATAATTAAAATGACATATTTTTCATCTACCTTCACTGATATCAGTTTATTCCCCAGCATCAGTTCTAATCATACTGTTAGATTTTGCTGTATTTGGCTTAACCGTTTTTGGGTAGCTTGCCAATGTATTAGATGACTTTAATACATACAGTAAGTAAGCTGACCAAAGGTCTAATGGGGAGAAGACTTTATTGAAGACAATGAATAGTGCAGTTCCTCAGCAGTGATGCTAACTCGTCGGTCTTCAAGTAACTTAACCCAATGTACTGTCTGTAGGACAGTACTTCATGCTAGCATCAAACAAACCATTCTGTTTACTCAGCAGGACCCCATTATCAGATGTTTCAGCTGTTGTTTTGCTTATACCCATTGAGATTGTGAAAGGGTCACACCTACCGTAAAAGGGTCATTTAGTTCGTACCTATCAGTTTGTGGGGGTTGAGACAGCCTATCATACAGAGAATTGAACAAATCAGAGTTCATTCAATGTAAATGCAACTGAACTAAAATGCACATAATCTTTCAATACTTACCAAACATTCATTCATTTTCTGAATTTTAACCCTTTAAATGCTGGTTTGTTTACAAAATGACACAGGTTTTTTATGTCAGTGTCCGTAATATACATTAGGGCTGTGCAATTAATGAAAAAAATTTCGATTTCAGCTTCTAACGATTATGAAAAAACATTAATTGAGATAAAACGATTATTCCATCGTATACCGCCCCCTTTCCAGTTGTACACATTTGTTGCTTTGCGAAGCTCAGTCTCACATGAAAATGACTAAAAGCATATACTGTAATGTAACTTTTGCAGCACGGGATGCGCATCATTCATGTACATTCGAATCATTCATGTTTTTAAAAGCGTGAAAGAGATCGCATGCTGTTGTGTGTGTTCTCAGCCTCAGAGACGAGCAGAGCACACACATCTAAAGGCATCTTAATGCAAGTGCTTTAATGGTCAAATACATGCAAATTGTGTCAAAACGCGGTGTTTAGTGATTATTCATATTATCCCTCATTTATGTAACAAACAGACGAGTTGAGAATCAAAAGATATATGAAAGTGAAACCATTTATCAGAACCATACTGCTCTTAAAGTGACAGCGCACAATATTCCTGCTGCCGACTGTCTTTATTATTAATCAAACAACAAAAGGAGAAAATCACTCACTGCGCTTGACTGTAGGACTTTTGTAGCTATAATTTAAGCTTTTTTTCTTACAGTGAAGATGCTTAAATCGCCGTTTGTTTCATAATTTTATTCTATTGTATTTATTTCCCTTTTCTTATTTACAGGAAGGAAAATAACTGTATATATTCAGTTGAAGTCAGAATTATTAGCCCTCCTGAATTATTAGCAACCCTTTTCCCCCCAATTTCTAAACAAATTAGATTTAATAACTTAATTCTAATAACTGATTTATATTATCTTTACTATGATGACAGTACATAATATTTGACTAGATATTTTTCAAGACACAAGTATTCAGCTTATAGGGCCAATAATATTGACCTTAAAATAGGTTTCAAAATTTTTAAACCTGCTTTTATTCTAGCCGAAATGAAACAAATAAGACTTTCTCTAGAAGAAAAAATATTATAGGAAATACTGTGAAAAATTCCTGTTTTTTTTAAACATTAATTTGTAATTATTTTCTTAAGCTTTAACAAAACATTTTGTACAATGAAGGTTATAATCCCCCCATCCCCCCTCCCCTTTTTAATCTTGCCGCCGAAATAAATGAACAAACAATTAAAATTTAAATACAATTGCAACAGGAATAGATAAAAATATAGCAAAATGGAAAATAACAATAATACATAAATAAATAAAAAGAATAAAATAATATTATTTTTTTATTAAAATAAAAAAATAACTTTACAGTTTTGTATACATTTACAATTATACAAAATCAAATGTAAAAAATAATTCAAATAAATAATTACCTACAGTACATAATACAAATCAATAATCTGATACATTTATAGTGGTCTTCTACATAAATATGAAACCAAACCATACTGGCGATCACAATTAAACCTGTTTGCACAGATTTCTTTATATAAATCAGTTAAAGTGTTCCTTTTTTCAAAATACAGTTGAAGTCAGAATTTTTAGCCCCCCTGAATTATAAGCCCCCCTGTTTATTTTTTCCCCAATTTCTGTTTAACAAAGATTAGATTTTTTTCAACACATTTTTAACATAATAGATTTAATAACTAAACTGATATATTTGATCTTTGCCATGATGACAGTAAATAATATTTTTATAGATGTTTTTCAAGACACTTCTATACAGCTTAAAGAGACATTTAAAGGCTTAACTAGATTAATTAGGTTAACTAGGCAGGTTAGGGTAATTAGGCATGTATTGTATAATGATGGTTTGTTCTGTAGACAATCGCAAAAACAAATTGCTTTTTAACGGGGCTAATAATTTTGACCTTAAAATGGTTCTTAAAAACTGCTTTTATGCTAGCCAAAATAAAACAAATAAAAACTTTTTCTGAAAGAAAAAATATTATCAGACATACTGTGAAAATTTCCTTGCTCTGTTAAACTTAATTTGGGAAATATTTAAAAAAGAAAAAAAAATTCAAAGGGGGGCTAATAATTCTGACTTCAACTGTATGTGATCATAGGTTGCCATGTCCCATGACATTTTTGGACAGATTCCTTCATTAAATATTAAATTTTCTCTAATTTCAAATATAAAATCAGATCACACATACACATTGAAACTTTAGGTGAAGCTGCCGATTTCCACTTAAGTAGTATTCTTCTCTTTGCTAACAAAGTAGCTAAGGCGATACAATTTCTTTCCTTGTGTGTCAATTATATTTTGTACTCTGGTACACCAAAAAGGAAAACACCAGGTTTTGTTTCTAAATTAAAGGCATCATTTAGTGTTTTAAATATTTGTGTCCAATAGTCACTCAACTTTTGACAAGCCGAGAACATATGGAAAAAGTCTGCCTTGTCACGTTTACATCGATCACACACCTCATCGATAGTAGAATATATTTTTAAGAGTGTAGATTTTGTGTAGTAGGCACGATGAGCAATTGTAAATTGTATGAGAGTGAGGAGTGTGCAGGAAGTGGATCCATTTACACTACTCAGCGCCTCTTCCCATATTTTATCAGGTATTTCAATTCCAATGTCCTTACTCTCCTTTAATTGGGTCTATTTAAGCATCGTTTGGAGACATGCTGTAATAATTATGTATAATGCTGCAATTTGACCTGTAAGAGCAGTAGGAGATTGTAGAATTTTATCCAGCATTGAAGCAGGTGGTAGGTCAGGAAAAGTTGAGCTCTGGGCTTGAACAAAGTGTCGGACTTGGAAATAAAGAAATAGACTGGAATGTGCGAATTGAATTTTTTTGGAGGTCACTAAAATTAGAGAAGGTGTCTTCAACATCTGGCCAAGCCTGCCTTCTGCCATTAAACATATGTGAAATCTAGTTTACTGGGAGGAAATTCCTTGCTCTGTTAAACATCATTTGGGAAATATTTATTTAAAAAAAAATTAATTCACAGGAGGGCGAATAGTTTTGACTTCAACTTTATATTGTTTTGAATAATCATGATTACAATTATGACCAAAATAATAGTGATTATGAATTTTCCCATAATTGAGTAGCACTAATACAGGGAGAGCAGAATTATTAGACAAGTTTTATTTTTGAGAATTAATTTTATTATTGAACTAAAACCATGTTCTCAATGAACACAAAAAACTCATTAATATCAAAGCTGAATATTTTTGGAAGTAGTTTTTAGTTTGTTTTTAGTTTTAGCTATTTTAGGAGGATATCTGTGTGTGCAGGTGACTATTACATAATTATTAGGCAACAATAAACAAATATATACCCATTTCAATTATTTATTTTCACCAGTGAAACCAATATAACATCTCAACATTCAAAAATATACATTTCTGACATTCAAAAACAAAACAAAAACAAATCAGTGACCAATATAGCCACCTTTCTTTGCAAGGACACTCAACATTGCGTGCAGCAGCAACCACAGCCTCCCAGACACTGTTCAGAGAGGTGTACTGTTTTCCCTCCTTGTAAATGTCACATTTGATGGACCACAGGTTCTCTATGGGGTTCAGATCAGGTGAACAAGGAGGCCATGTCATTAGTTTTTCTTCTTTTAGACTCTTTCTTGCCAGCCACGCTGTGGAGTACTTGGACGTGTGTGATGGAGCATTGTCCTGCATAAAAATAATTTTTTTCTTGAAGGATGCAGACTTCTTCCTGTACCACTGCTTGAAGAAGGTGTCTTCCAGAAACTGGCAGTAGGACTGGGAGTTGAGCTTGACTCCATCCTCAACCCAAAAAGGCCCCACAAGCTCATCTTTGATGATACCAGCCCAAACCAGTACTCCACCTCCACCTTGCTGGCGTCTGAGTCGGATTGGAGCTCTCTGCCCTTTACCGATCCAGCCACGGGCCCATCCATCTGGCCCATCAAGACTCACTCTCATTTCATCAGTCAATAAAACCTTAGAAAAATCAGTCTTAAGATATTTCTTGGCCCAGTCTTGACGTTTCAGCTTGTGTGTCTTGTTTATTTCTGGTCGTTTTTCAGCCTTTCTTACCTTGGCCATGTCTCTGAGTATTGCACACCTTGTGCTTTTGGGCACTCCAGTGATGTTGCAGCTCTGAAATATGGCAAAACTGGTGGCAAGTGGCATCTTGGCAGCTGCACGCTTGATTTTTCTCAGTTCATGGGCAATTTTTTTGCGCCTTGGTTTTTCAACACGCTTCTTGCGACCCTGTTGACTATTTTGAATGAAAGTGTTTGCCCCCTTACTGATTTCTTATTCTTTTGCATGTCTGTCACACTTTAATGTTTCAGATCATTAATCAAAATAAGAGTCAAATATAACACAAGCAAACATCAAAAGCCTCTGTTGGAGAAAATGCAAGCTGAAATACCTTCACATCCGTTCCATCGGTAGGCATGAACTCCTCATAAATGTAGGATCCAGTCTTTCTGACATTACTCTCAGGAGAATAGACACTACTTCTGCTGCCAATCTGAAACAGATCAACAGAAATGAGCCAAAACACCACAAGACAAATGGCCACATTTTCAACAAAGCAAAAGTTTAGACAAGCCCTCAAAAGTTCAAGAGATTGATTTGTGTGAGTGTGCTTTAAGTAAACTTATTTCCCATTCACCAATTAGGCAACATGATCCTAATAGCTTTAAATAAATAAAAAAAAAACATGAGTGACAGTGAGCGACCACTGTTGATACGTCTCATGCAATAATCAGCATACATATACATTCACAGATTCAGCATTTATTTAAAAGTGCAACTGACATGGAGAGCAAAATTAAAGGCACAGTTCACCCAAAACAAAAAATTCTCTCATCATTTACTCCCCCTTCATTTGCACAAACCTGGTTAAGTTACTTTTTTCTGCTGTTATTCTGAAAAATTATTCACAAAAATGATGGCGCTGGCAACCATTTGTTCTTCCTACTATGGAAGTCAATGGCTGCAGGTTTTTAACATTTCTCAAAATATCTTTATTTGTGTTCAACAACAAAAAGAAAAAACTTACAAAGGTTTGCAACCACTTCAGGGTGAGTAAATAGTGAATATATTTTAATTTGGGTGTGAACTATCCCTTTAAACTAAGATGTTATTCTCACAGATGGCTAGCTGAAATGCATACAGCAAACTGATAAGCCCTTGAATGCATGAGCACTGTTTAAACATTTAATGATGCTAACCTACTCCATTACAACAATAAACAAAATAATGAACTTTTAAAACCGCATTATATGACCTCATACAATTTATTCTTAAAGGACCTGCGCTGTCAAAAGTACTGACCGCATTAGCATTTGTTACTTTACTTTTAAAGATACAATTATTTAAGTGCTGCTGAATGGATTCTTTGATAGGCC
The DNA here is from genome assembly GCA_903798205.1 of Danio tinwini. Lineage (NCBI taxonomy): Eukaryota > Metazoa > Chordata > Actinopteri > Cypriniformes > Danionidae > Danio > Danio tinwini. The sequence goes on from CAIGQZ010015273.1 coordinate 93,283, forward strand.
ATAATTAGGGATGTTTAAAATAACTGATTAACCGTTAACCGAAAGGGTGCGTTTGTAACTGATGATTGGTATCAATTAAACGATTAAAAAATAGTATTTTATATATTTTTAAAGTTTGGCTGCATAAGGGGCCGATCACCGAACGCGCTTTTTGGGTTGAGAAGGGCATTTTTTAATGGTTTATTAACTGTTTTGGCGCTGCTTCTGCGCCCCGCGCGCCTCACGTTATGCTGTTGCCCGCTGTGTGTGCTCACGGTTGAAATAAAACTCAACCTTGAGCGGAATAGTGCATTATGTCAGTCGCATCTTTTTCATTCTTCAATCAAATGAAAGCAAAGCAGGGTTTCTGTTGAGGTGCCTGCAGTATTTGTGTTGTCAGGGCGACAAACTTGTGGTCTTAGTTTCAAGTTAGCCAGAGCTGTAGGCATATTTCTTTACAAATCATGGCTATCACAATGTTATTCTGTATATTACAATTATAACAACATGGACAGCAACACTCGCACACAATAGACCAGCTGATTCAGTCGTTTCCTAAAGTGACATAAAACAGAGCACCGCGCTTCTTTTTTCTTGTCAACATAAAAGGCAGTGTGGTGCAGTGCGCCTCGCATTTTTGGAACGGAAAAGCTCGTTCGCTGTTATCGGCCCCTGATGTGCAACAAATATTTGTTAACTTGCGGGACGGTAACATGTGCAACCACACGTGCCTACAGACGTATTTTGTCAAAGAAGGAAAATGAAAGAAGAATATTTCTAGTCACAGTTTGACAGACGAGTTGACACAAACCAGCGCTGATGCTGATCGCAAATGAGACGGAGGAAATAAGTCATTATGACATAATCTTTAAACTAATGACTTCTATTATAATGTTAAAAGGGGTTTTGTGACATAATAACAACAAAGCATTAATCAAATGCATATTTTTAGTGGAGCGATTGATTTAATAGCCTGATATTTTTATATGACGGACAAAAAAACATGATTGGAAAAATCAGCAAATGCCGGCTCTTAAAAAGGATTCAGTCAGTGTTTTCGTTTTGTAATCTAAATTAGTCATTTAGGTGAAATATATCCAGGGCAGGCCTGTTTATTTTATTATTTTTAATTAAATTTATTCTTTTTTTCTATGTTGTCGGAAACTCTGCAGGTGCGTGAAGATGTTCTGTTATGATCTGTATGCTGCTGTTCGCATGTTAAAATAAATCAGTATTTAAAAGTATTTAATATGTCACAAAATAGAAACCTGAATAATTTTTATTAAATAATATTTTAATATTTATCCGTTAACGGTTAATATTCGGTTAACGAGCTGCGGTTGTCGGTTGGTAAAATAAACCGAAATGAGCATCCCTAGCTATTATGCAAGCTTTCTGTGAAGAATGATGAAGCAATGATCATTGTAGCCAATTACAGGCTATTAAGCATGTAAACACAATGGCCAGTCAGCAGTAGGGCTGTATGATTACTCAAAATCGAATCGGGATTGTGACTCAGTAAACGCTGCGATTCTTGTGCACATCTTGTCAGGGAAGCATAGCTCTGTGATCAACCGCAAGTCTGGACAGAGATCGCTCTTAAGCCTCATTCACACTGCAAGCGACTTGCAGTAGCAAAGCAACAAGTGACCGTTCATTTTAACCGAGAGCGAGCAACTTCTGGCGACCTTCTACTCCCCGAGCAATATCGACTGTTGGCGACCAGGTGGGCGTGTCAAGAGACATAACAAAGTTGAGAATCCTTCAACTACATGAAAAAGAAGAGCGACTTTCTTGAGCGACAGCCAATAGGAGCATCAGTAGAGCTCACGTGATCCTCTCTCAGATGTTGGTTGTATTCAAGTTGTATATACCTACGCAGACCTGCAGTTGAAGCAGGTCGCCACCCAGAGCGACAGGCAGCTACAAAGTCACTGCTAGTCTGAATGAGGCAATATGAGGAAATTCCAAATACACCACAAAGAAGAGACGTGGGAAGTCAAACAGATGATTTCACTGCTTTTATTAATTCAACGTGACTGATAAATACAGAATCTAAAAAGTCTAAAAACTGCAGAATCATCGCTCAGAATAATTTATTTCAGGCACTTGACAAAGGTTTGTCACAATAATCAATATGACTTACTGCAGAGTAAATGGATATGAACTCAATCAAATTTTTATATCAAAATATATATTCGGCCAACATTTCTACATAAAAATCAAGAAACTCTTTTAGAAACAACCCTCACTGACAAAAAATAAATTAATGAATTTTCACATTTTCCTGAATACTACTGATGATTTGGAAGAATATGTCTAAATAAGCTTTGTTTCAAAGTTATAAACAGATCACCATTGTCAACATTTATATTAGGACATTAAAATCATTTATTTAGAATGATTAGGAGTTTTTGTCCTAATTTGCATTACTATTCTGTTGTATAATCATTATACAGTGGCATAAAATAGTCTTAAAATGACAATAAAATCACTTATCGCAATGAATTATGTGACAATAAATTGCACAACAAGAACTGTTTATCATGACAAGTCTATACCAATGACTATAAAAGAACGCCTCGTGAGAAAACGCCTCGTGACGGGTACAAACTGTTGCAAAAGACTGCTAAAATTGAAACCTGGATATGCGCAGAAGGGACTACCTGATGGAGCCAGAGGCAGAGCAACAGAATCAAGCCTCAATCAATCAAATAATCAATTAATCAATCAATCAATCAATCAATCAATCAATCAATCAATCAATCAATCAATCAATCTAAGCCTAATATTACATTTATAAGTAGTAATTTAATAGCAATACACTTAAAAATGTTTGTTTAACATGGGCTGTATACTAGTATTCCACTGTATTAAATAAACCGGCATAGCCATTCGAGTTCTGAATAAGCCAAATAGGCTCAACCCATCTGTTTACTGTAGTAAAAACCACTTTCTATATTCAAGTGCATTATTTGTTTCCATGTATTCAATAAATAAACTGCCACTTTTCTAATTAAATGACACATATATATATATTTTTTTTAAACGTACAGACTAATTCACATATTTCACGATCTGACTGATAATAATAAATAGTATTTTTTAATACTAGACAATGAGCTAGTTTATGAGCTAATCACAAAAGTTTTAGGGGGGCTAAGTAGAAATGTAGGGGGGCTACAGCCCCCCTAAAATAGGCCTAGCAACGCCCATGTGTAAATATAAGCACTTACATTTAAAAACACGTAATATTATACGATTTATTTTAAAAACTGTGTGATGTAAGCTGTTACAATTTATTAAAAACAATATATGTTGGACTGCAAAATAAACAAATGTTTCATACACTCTAGCCTTAGTTAGACTAAGCTATAAGCACAAAAAGATATTTCTCTTATAACAGGGTTTTTGGTATTTGTTATCTTCATAGGGGTAGAAATAACACTTGTAAAATATGAACAATACCATATAAACAACAAATACATTTTAGAAAGATTTTTATTTTTAATTAGCAATCAACAGGACCCAAAATATACACAACATAGATAACGATTTACCATGCTGGAAAAATTGCGCATGTAAAAGATAAATACAGCAAGATTTCTAAATATCAACAGGATATTTACACATCCAATCCCTGCACTATATAAAATAATCCTTGTCCTGCATCATTGCTTGTGTATTGTTTATTATTTTTTGCCTCCGTTTTAAATTGTTTTTTCGATGCCTTATCTGGCAAAGAAGAATTTACATTCATTTTAAAGTTTATTAGGAGTTTTCAAATAAAAAGCCAACGGTCAACGGAGTATATAATCATTATACAGTGGCATAAAATGGTTTTAAAATGACAATAATATCACTTATCACAATGAATTATGTGACAATAAATTGAACAACAAGAACTGTTTATGGTGACAGGTCTATTCCAATGACTGCAAAAAATATGGACAACGCGACAGCACCTTTTCCCATTGAGCGCTTTGACAACCAAACGCCCGTGACGGACACAAACTGTCACGAAAGACTGCTGAAATTAGAGCGTGGGCATGATGGAGCCAGAGGCAGAGCTGTGGAATCAAGCTTCCAACCAAACTCTTGTACGTCAAATCAACCACGCCCCCCAATCTTCTCATTTGACCGCCCATATCTGCACTATAACAAAGGCTCGCTAAAATGAATATAAGCACTTACATTAAAAATCACATAATAATATACGATTCATTTTAAAAACGGTGTAATGTAAGCTGTTATAATTTAATACAAACAATATATGTTGGACTGCAAAATAAACAATCTTTCATACACTCTAGCCTAAGTTAGACTAAGCTATGAGCACAAAAAGATATTTCCCTTATAACAGGGTTATTGGCATTTGTTATCTTCATAGGGGTAGAAATAACACTTGTAAAATATGAACAATAACATACACATACATTTTAGAAAGATTTTTATTTTTAATCAGCAATCAACAGGACCCAAAATATAGACAACATAGATAACGATTTACCATGCGGGAAAAATTGTGCGTTTAAAAGATAAATACAGCAAGATTTCTAAATATCAACAGGATATTTACACATTCAATCCCTGCACTATACTGTATAAAATAATCATTGTCAATTTGTACAATAAACTTAGTAGTATTAATATATCAACTGATGTCTATCAGCTGCTACAACATTGTACATTGCTTATCATATGTTGCTTTCGTTTTTATTTGGTTTATTCGATGCCTTAATTATATCTGGCAAAGAGAAATTTACATTCATTTTAATGTTTATTAGGAGTTTTCAAATAAAAAGCCAATGACACATGATGTATATAATACAAAACATTTACAGCTCTATTTGTTATACAAGATTCAGATTCTAGAACATTAATATTTTATAACAGCAAATTCAGTAGATTAACTCGACAACATGCCGAAACTCAAAATGCAGAGACGTCCTTTAAATCAAGGTCAAATAACCTTACAGGAGATCAATGTGGAGATAGGATAACATTAGTTTTGTCTTCCTAATTATTATTTTAGACCCATTAAGAGAATTACTGCTAGATAGCGGTCACCTGTATTTTTCCCGTCATGGCTAGGCGTGTATCAGCAAACTAAGAGGTGAACTAAGATACTAAGGAAACTAAGATAAAGCCAGATAAAGCCCTGACCTTACCAAATAAACAGTGTTCCACCAAATCCTGTATGTCAGAAAGTATAGTTTACTGCTAAACAACTTATTTTACCCATCGGGCAATTCTGGCAAACGGACCATTTTTTTAAATGTGGGCCGGTCAGTGGTACATGTGGGCCAGCAAATTTTTGTGTTGTTTTACACAGGCAGTTGCCTTTTGGAATTATTTCTTACAATTATCAGATGATATGGCATGCTGTGTGCACTTAATTGTGCTCACAAACCATTCACATGGCCTCCGTTTCCCATGGTGAGTAAAATTATATACTTATATACCATCTCTATAAATTTATTTGTCTTATTTAAGATCATTTATAATGTTCTTTAGACCTGTAATGCACTCCAGAATCTGACAGATTTATTAGCTGTAGGCTCTAAAACAGTCATCTGAAGCGTTGTCATACAGTGTGATGTCTGGATTTCATCAATATAGCCTTGCATTTACTAACAGGCTATATCTGAGGTGTTTGGAAGTAATTCACACTTTCCTCCTGTTGAAAAATGTCATAAGCGAAATGCTTAGTGGTTCAATCCGTAATACATTGAGCCACCAGGCATTGTACTTATGACGTTGCTTATGAAACAGTGTTTTTAAAAGTCTAAACACTTTATTGATATAGTATACTACCAAGAACATGTGGTCAGAACACAAAGGAGTCGCAGGTAATGAAGTATTAAGTGTTTCTCATGCGTCTGTACCTCCGCCTCTTTGCCCTTGTATGGTATGCCTCAGTTGGTGCGATGAAACGGAGGCAAAATGGCGACGGTTGGCCACGCCTACTGGTAGCTTGTTTTGGGTTCTTCATGAACCTATGGGTGACGTCAAGGATACTACGTCCATATTTTTTACAGTCTATGGTGATCGCCTACTACACGCAAACCAACTTCTCCACCACAACCCCTGTCACAATGTCACAACTGTCAATCACAATGACATGGCCAGCATTAAATTACTAGCTAAAAACATACTGTTTACAAAAATGAAGATCTGCAACTATATCCGCATGATTACCAGTGCCTTAATTGACCAAAACTATCTTTCGGGACATTTTATTGCAAGTGTAATTATTTTTTTTATTTGGCCTCAAGTCTCGTTTATTAACACAAAGGAGGCAGGCTTTATGACTTGTACTGCAGCCAGCCCCCAGGGGGCGATCTAAAGACCAGGACCTTCACTCAAAAGCAGGTGTGTGGCACACTTGGTCTATACACGTCACGACTAAAGTTATGGGGTAAGTAGAAAGTAAAAATATGTTATTTAATGTGGTATTTTCACATACATTTAGATGTAGTAGTATCACAAAGCCGTGCTTCACCGAGAAGTTATGCAAACAGCTGTCAAATCACAAAACGGTTATCTGGATCTCAGGATCCTGCAGATTAATGTCTGGGATTTTTTCCTGTCTTGTGAGTGAACTATGACCCTGTTCAGTAAATGCTGCTTCATCTGAAAGCAGATTCTGGAGATTTAAAGGTCCCGTGCTTTAAAATGTGCATTTTTTATTCAATATTTGACAATCTCAACTGAAACATAAAGACAGGGCAGGGTATATAGTACACCCTAGCATATACCTCCCCTTTAAAAAATAGCCAACAGTGTTTTGTTTTAATCACAGCTGTGCAAGTGAGAGTGGTTGAGATCAAGCGCATCAAATGAAAAGCATATGAGAATAATGCAGCGTGTGCCTGACTGGAGTAGTGTTTGGAGGTGTTTGGAGAAAAGCAAATGCCTCATACGGGGCAGGACATGTCAGATACTAGAGAGCATTTGATGTTTATGATGCTTTGGATATTTATATCTTCTAGATGTGAATATTGTCAATGTTTTGGAGCACACTAGATTATAGATATCCTAAGACTAACGTACTGACAATAACATTTTAAAAACTTGATTTAAATTTTACAGGACCTTTAATGCTGATTTAAACATCAGGTTTTATTGAGCAAATGTGCATGAAACTTTCTTTCGATTAATCATGCAGCTCTAATCAGCAGATATAGGAATCCACTCAACAGTGCTCAAACGTTAACAGAAATGTACATAAATAAATAAAAAATCAGTAGGGATTGGTTTCGCAATCAAACAACACTAGTGTATTGCTTTTTATAACCACTGGTTTGTAAATACTGATACATATGATACGAATCATATGTAGAATGTGGTGGGTAATCGGGTCTCACCTTGCGGAAGAGCCGCTGACTGCCTCCTCCTGCAGATGTTGGATAGTAAATGTAGACATTGTGGTCTTCAGCACTCACTGGCTTCTCCACGAAAGGCTTCTGGAAAATCTCCCCATTCACCTCCACATGGTCCTCTCCTTCCACCAGGTTACATTCTAGGAAAAAACATCACAGCAATGTGATTTAAAAACCTATTCATGCTTTATGCTGCATTTGTGTCCTGCTGGGATGTTTGTACTTCAAGTCATTTTTTTCAGCACAAGATGGCGGTGTACCTTCTCTTGATAAATTACAAAAAGAAAAATACAGCTGAGGTTGTTTCCTTTTGGAAAGCCAAGAAATAATTGATGAAGCCACTTTAAGTTTAATCATATAAAAGCTTATTAATGACAATATGTAAATATCAGATTTTAAAGTTAAACAATTTGCTGATTTATATATTTATATTATCTCAAATGTTACAAAGAATGTTCAAATCCAGAGAAATAAGATGTTTTAACAGGCCGTGTCCTGTGTCATCAAGCTAATAATGTCACACACCCTCGATTTCCACTATGGTTTTACAGAAATCAAAGAAAAACGCCAAAAATGCTTTAAAAATGTTGTGCACTTTATTAGACCGCACAGAGCAGCATTTTTAGAGAATCATTCTAGTAATTGCTTTAACTCTCTTGTTTGGCTACGATGGCTGTAAGCCTAAAGGTTATTGCACACTGAATCCAAAACTTACATCCGCAATTGTCGCATGTTAAAATATAAATCCGACCTCACGTTGTGTCAATTATATTGACACACGGCCTTCCAAAACCTTTGTCTATCAAAAAAATAAATAAATAATAATAATCGAGTTTGATTTGAGAAACTGACTTTGAAAAAAAAAAAAAACTTTTTTTTGGGGGGGGGTCTGTTTTGCATGTGTTTGCATTATTTCACAATGGATTAATCAATATGCACTCGGTGTGCAAGGTTTATGTGAGTGACTAACTATTTGGATTTAAAAAATGTCTACATAATTTTTACACCAGTATGCAGAGACCTTCTACTTCCAAATTAATAACTTTTTAATACTTTAGCTCAACCATTAATATAATTTCTGAGGCCTGTAGGATGTAATGAAGATGACAACTGATTGTGATTCCACACTCAGTCACAACATCATTAACTGTGCCTGTGTTTGTTATAAATACGCACCCTCTAATATAATAGCATATTGTTATTATAAATCTAATATAAAATTACATACTGTACCTTTAATTGTTAAATTAAAAAGCTTAAAAAAATTTAAAAAAAGCTTTTTTATAGCAATTACACTGCTTAATTTCACCCCTAAGTATTGTGATTTAAGTTTTACTTTTGCAATCCATCTCCCTCAGTCTGTCAGTCTTTCTTTCTTATTTCAGTTTCAACAAAACTTAGCATAAACATCAGACGTCACATCCATTGATTCCACTATATTTCTCATCGACATGCCCCAAAACCAGAAACTAGGGGCTTTGTGGTGTGTACAACTCATAAATACAATTTATCCAACAGAACTTAAACATAAGATTAGGTCAGTGATGCATGGTGGTTATCTTCAGTCTAAAAGGCATAATAGTTCACCTAAAAATGGAAATTTACTCACTATTTACTCAACCACAATTGGTTTCAAACCTGGATGAGTGTCTTTATTCTATTATATAGAAAGAATTCATTTAGAGGAATGTTAGATAACAGCAAACACTGACTTTCATAGTAAGAAAAACAAATACTAATATGTCAATGGTCATCAGTTTCCGAAGTGGTTTCAAAATATTGTTTGTAAAAATTCCCATTTGTAACTTTAACATTTTTTGATCATTTATACAATGAGGACCACATTATTTTTCATTAGATTATTGCAAGATCATTATTTCTTATATCAGTTTCTGTACTTGAATACTGTTGAACTCCCCAGAAAAACGAAGCATTGTTTAATTAACTTTTATCTTTGCTTTGTTGTGTTTATGTATGCTTGTGATTAATTATATTTTATGCAGATGCACAATAAACTCCTACACTAGAACAGACCACTGTGATGTAGATAAGCTAAACACATTATCTGATCACTGGTGCCACAGGCTTGTTTTATGTAGTCCAAACTAGGTCAGTATGAGATTTAAGGGAGTTAACAAACCTTCTGGTCGGGCAGGATCTCTGTTTAGAACCGCAAATCGGGGGAGTTGTATTCCCTCATTCTTCAGGATCCGATACACCTCCCTCCTAAACACAAACACATTACATCGGAATTTAAATCTCGTGAGGGGGGACATATTAATTATTAACTACAAACCATCTGTTTTTTACCACTGTACATGCACAAATTGTATTAATGTTCTTTAAAGATGCTTCAAGAAACATTGTTCAAATCTCCAAGATGATTCTTTAATCTTTTGTTATATATCATTGACATTACTTAACATTTGATAAAAAGGTCAGCCTCTAAAAAAAAACATTCATTACTTAAAAGGTTAGTTCACCCCAAAAAAAAAATCTGTCATTATCCTTGTACCATTCCAAGCCTAAAACACTTTTATTCTTCTTTGAACCACAAGGCAATGAGATTAGTTCTTGTTCATCAAGTATAGTTCGGATTACTTTTTAAAATGAGTTCTATGCATGGAAGCTAATTAATTTATGTGAGAATAAAAATAACCTAAAATCATACAAATTAATTTTAGGATTTCTTTACAAACATTTGAAGTAAAACCCTGTTTAAAAAGAGGTTGTAAGGTCCAGCCAGTTAGTCAAACGACGGTGTCTACTGGTGGATGAAGGTTTATTGTCTGTTCGGTCTTTTCAATGCACAATGTTGATTTACTTTAAATTTAAGTCATATCTGACTCCAATTTTAATATGAGGTGGTTTAGAATATTAATATATTTATTCTCGTTTTATCTGACTCCAATTATAAAACATTGATAAGATTATTTTGTTTCTCTTAATATTACTTTAGATTACGGCTGAATATTCTCTTCGATTCGTTATTGTATATTATTCTTGTTCATACGGATTCCTATAACATATTGAGTCTTTTCTTGCCGAGTATACAATCTCTTAAACACTAACATGTCAGTCTTGGTCATTAAACAGAGGCGATTAACCGATATTCTAAAAAGGCAGAACCCTACTTACTCAGATTAGAATATTTTTTGTGTGGTCCCCATAGATCTGCTATCTACTAAATCAGAAATTTAGAGATGAAGGTCTATCCCCTTAGATTGCCTTTTACAGTCTAAGTATACGTAAATTAATGCCAATGTGTTAGTAGCTCTAAGAACATTATACAGCATGCCACGCTGCTCCGTCTATCGTGTTTTTTAGACCGTTACTAACCTGTACAGGGGTTTTTGGTGTTATAAACTTAATGTAATCTACTAGAGATAATAACATGACATCTGTTTGAATAATTGAAAACATAAGAATTTATTAGGCAGGTAAATGTGTATTATTCATAAACGATCAATACAAAACATTAAATTATCAAAGATAAATCTAGGATCAAAAGAGGCATACCTGACTTCAAAATATACATAGCATGGAGCATGAGAGCTCCACACTACGGGCTAATCTGGGTACAGAATCGTGCCGAACATTTAGAAACTTTCCCTTAAGTAGTCACACCAAAAAACTCCTCGAAGAAAAGGGTGTGTTGAATAACAAAAGGCATTTGCATTTAGTGGAAGAGTTTCTGCCTATAGGCATTTGAATAGAAGCCCCTAGGTAAAGGCACACCCTTCGCAGTGGTAAAAAAAGATAACTGAAGTTATATATTGTTTTGATTATGTCTATTTCTGAGGGAATAAGACCATTGTACCTGTCGCACTGAGACATTTCAAATTATATCAAGCATGATAGATAGTCACTTGGATTGATTTAGAACATTCATACTTTGAAATGACGATTCTGTGTGAGTATGTATGAAGAGAGGGTGAGTGAAGAGAGGGTTGCGGGGATGCTTCAAATGTAAATGAATGAAAGGAGAGGAGCTGGCTTTCCCACATTCCCACCTGGTGGGTTGTGGAGACGATTGTCTCTGTGTTTTCAGCTCATGTTTGAATTGTCAAAGACATCAAAATATTTGTGGTCTCTCAAATCTTACAAGGTCAATCAGAACAAAGGACATACTAAGACAATACATTTACTCTGATAATCTTTATTGTTTGCAAATAGCCTAACATTAAACACCATTAATTAATTATGTGTTATATATTTTAATGAACATGAAAGGAGGCAGTTATGTTAGCTTTTAGGCTCCGTTTTATTATAAATATGCGAGCAGGGAAGATGACTGTGATATAAATATGTACACGATGCCTTAACATTTTAGGTGTCTGTTATGTTTGTTGTTACTATCAAAATTAAAAGAGGCAGTGCTTTATATCATGTTTTCATTTTATTGTAAAGATAGGAAAACAATGTAGCCAGGAGATGTAAATGCTGTTATAATGTAGGCTACAAGTTCCATTGAAAGATTTACCTAACATGTCCTCACACCCTCGGGAGTTAGTTCTTACAAGTTTGCAAGTCCAAACTTTGTGTACTTGATATTGAGGAAAAAGCCCCAATCACATAGAACATTCTGACACAAAGCAGAAGCATTTTAAAACAAAAAAACTGCCTCTTCAGCATTTCCAAACCTCTTCATTTTTGGGGGTCAAAATCAAATTTTTTGGGTGTAAAAAAAAAAATTATATATACAGTATATATTAAGAGTGTAACGATACGTGTATTCGTATTAAACTGTTCGGTACGCATTACAAACCGAACGATTCAGACAAAAAACTAAATAGAGAATAAGTGTAGAGAATATAATGTTTTCAGTGCAACAACGCTCAACAAGGCATCCTAAATGAAGTGACCCTGGACGTGACAGGCAACATGCTGCCTTCCCCGCCCACCTCCAAACACTACTTCAGTCAGGCACACGCTGCACTAGCTCGCAAAATGGCTAGTAACATTAATGTAATCCTCCTATAACCAACAGCGGGTCTGGAGTTTGGGAGCACTTTGGTTTCCCTGTAAGTTATGAGGGTGATGGCAAGAGAGTGGTGGATAAAAAAAACAATGACATCTGCTCTGACAGTAAGCTATTTTAGCGGTAATATTTGAACATGTCAACTCATTTACACTGATATCACGGAATCACTAACTGGAATTAGACGAAAACTAGACACGCGCACTATATCCAACTATCGCCAGCATTCAGACAGGCAATTTCTACAGATTCGAACAGGGCAAAACAAATCACAGAGGTGATCGGTACATTTATAGCTGTGGATATGAGACCCTAATCGGTAGTGGAAATTTCAGAAATGTTAAATGTAATAGAGCCCCGTTACATTATTCCTTCATAAGCCCATTTCAGTCAGATAATAATTACTGCTTTCAGATGCACTGAAACGGCAGGTGACAGTCAAATCAAGCAGATCTGTGCTGTCTGAAGAAAAGCTGGACACTTTATGAAAAAAAAATTACTTAAAAATTGATTGAAACTGAGTTCTATATAAAAACTAAATTTATTTTTATAAGCAGCTTTTTGGTTTTGAGTATAAAGAAGGATTTTTTATTTGCTGCTAAGCAGAAACCCCAGAAGTATAGCTTTATATCACTGTTCAAAGTAAAAAAGAAGAAAAAAAAGAAGAATAGAGATCATGCTTTAATGATGTTAGTTTTAATACATTAAAAAGATTTCAATCAGAGAAATCCTCTGGATTTTTTCTTTTTTTGCTGTATCGAAAACATACTGAACAGTGACAACACTGTGTTGTATCGAACCGAACCATGATTTTTGTGAACCGCTACACCCCTAATATATATATATATACACACACACACACACAGCAAATTGCAGCAGATGCTCTACAAAAACACGTCAAATTTAATGAAATGAGGGCACATTAAAAGGCAGAGGAATGCACTTTCCTTGACAGCTCGTGAAATCCTCTCCATCATCTGGCACTTTTAGTGACTACGTTTACATGCAAACGTAGCTACACAGTGACGACTCGAGCTACAACCGTTAAACAGTTCACTGATTTTGATGACACTTTCCCCATGTTAGTAGTAAGCTAATGTTATTTGCATAATGCAAATCTTGCATTTATGCTAACAAACAAATAATCAAAAGAAATCTATTAATGCCATTCAAATATATAAAATATGAACTGATGTGTACTTTAAATTTTAATTATATTGTTCAATTAAAATTATAAAAATATTTTTCCACCATAAAAAACGTTTTTCCACCATAATTTTGTGGCTCAAATGTATTGGTTCAGGCACTGTTTTAGCACTGGTAGTGTTTTAAAAGTATCGATTTATCACCAGTATTGAAATAACCCAAAACGATACCCAATCCTAAATTATACAATCTAATGATACTCCTGATGATATATGGTCTTAAAATCTGAAACAACTGGTCTGTGCAAGAAACTGAACATTATTTAGAGTATTATTAGCTTTAACCTACAGCTGGGGAAACTTGGTGCATACATGAGTGTAGTGAGAGAGAGCTTCTAGTCGCTTGATGATTTATGCTTAAAAGGTCATGCCTGTTTTGCAAAAAATGCCCATCCTCACTCTCATCACCTCATGCATGAACGTCTATATTCCAAATAGTCAATATACTGGTATTTGTATTATTAACACCCCAAAATGAATGTATTAATTGTGCTTGTGTTGCTAGTAGACTACACATACCTGATTATCACTAGCTGTGCTTGTTTGTGACCTAATTTTCACTTAGTAGATTACACAAGTCATTATGGAAATGGGCGGTTGTGTCCGCGTTCTTTCATTTGTGCACTGTCAGTAAATCACCCGCACTACAATCCCATCAGTGCTTTTACAGGACTGGACCCAATTAATTCCTCCAATCATTTCATAGAGGAATTAGCCATGATCATGTCAAGATTCACTATATAATAACCATATTGTAATGGCAGACGTGAAGCTCACCTGTCCTGAATGCAGTACTGAAGATCCAGATCATTGATGACAAATGGATTCCTCAGCTTCTCATAAGCCACAGCCTTATCAAGTGGGAAACCTGTGAAAACAGATAATAAATGCTGCAAATAAATACTGTTCTGATGTGTTAAAATATCAACAGGGAATGAACAGTAACATTTTAGTTTAAGGAAGAATTCTCACTATTTACTAGTGGTTGATTTCCGGCCTATTAATAAGATATTGGCTGTTTATTTGTACCTATAATTCCATATTCTGCATGATCTTATTCTACATCCTTAATCCTACCCAATGTCTATCACTTTCTTTAATAAGCAGTAAATTATGAGTTTATTGAGGCAAAAATAATCATAGTTTATTGTTAATTAATAGCAAGAATTTTACCTTAAAATTAAAGTAACTGTTTTAAAATACACCTTGCAGCAGTCAGAAAAAAATATTTACACTGAGGTCTCATTTGTAAACATTGCATTAAGTAACATCTACTGATTGTGAATGAATAATTAACAAATGCTGTAGAAGTAATAATCATTGTTTTTGTTTATCAGGTTAACTTGATGAAAACTTATTGTTAAGTGTTCTCCCATATTTCATCTCATTTTACAAATATATGCACAAGTTAAAGCACTTATATACTGTATTTTCTGAAGTTTATTTGAAGTTTAATTACCTGATTTGCTAGTAGTTTCAGGTTTGCTTTAAATCATGGTTGATGTTTACAATAAATTATGTGTATATCATATTTTCTCTTTGTTTTATACATATATATATATATA
>CAIGQZ010015273.1:108497-124921 GCA_903798205.1 Danio tinwini
ATATATTCAGTTCTTTTTCTGCTTGTATAATGCTATTTAAAAGATTTGTAGAGTAGTGATGAGAAATAAAGCATCTTTATAACCAGGGCTTGACAGTAACTTTTTTGATCACCCGCCACTGTGGTTAGTAGTTTTTCAACATTACTAGCCATTCGCCATTTTCACTAGCCACAATTTGTTGTTGGGAAAACCTAATTTATGTACATAAATTAAATTTTGGCATGCTAAAAATACTTGATTTAAGTTATGTTATGTCCACATGCCTCCTCATTCAGTTCACTTTTTTGTGTGTTGTGACCTTGCTCAATGTGTTGAGGTTTCATAGTGTCGCATTGCAATTAGTTCTATTGCACATGACTTTTTAGGGCTCAACACTAAGGATTTACCTATTTTCTCTCTAGCCACACCAAACTAATAATTTACTAGCCACAAATTTTAAATAATGTGTCAAAACAAGCAAAATATAGCTGTATACATGCACTTTTTATTTAACAAAAATGTAGTCTGTCCTGGCTAAAGGTTCCAAATCACCAGTATACATAAATGGAGAGTTAATCTCCTAATAGAGCAATGTTATTGTAAAGGATGACAATTGAACCATATAAAAAAAACAAAAAAAACTGTAAAGAAAAGAAAACATGTGAAAAACATACCATGTGCAATAATGAAAAGATGATCGCACAGACACGGTTAGGCCAATTAATAATCTATTCAAAAGAATGGTTAAAGCGAAAGTGCCAACCGCTGCGGCTTACAAAAAAAATCTCAAACAACTGTCGCTGCACAAGCATCACTTTTTCCAGTCTATTTCAAAGATAAACGATCGCACCAGTTGTGTTTTCAGGCACAGTTGCTTTGCACAAGGGATTGGTACATGGTAGCTTTTAAGTACTCACGTGGGTCACAACAGCTGTGGACGCAACACTAAAGTCCTCGTCAGTGAGTGAGGATTTTTGTCAAAATTTTCATAACAAACAAGTTTCTACCAACAAAAACTAAATAAAAATTAAGTGATGATGATGATAATAATAATACTACTAATAAAAATATACTGACTTTTTCGTAGACTAATAAAAATGAGACATGAATGAGATTGGGGGACACATATATTAGAAAAGTAACTGATCCACAGTAGATGTGGGATGCGATTACATCATCATAAGAGTAGAGTAGATTTAGTTGACTAAAAACTTATAAAATATTGTTGACTAAAACTAAAATGATTCAGAAGACTAAAATATGACTAAAACTAAAATGAAATTTTAGTCAAAAGACTAAGACTAAAACTAAATCAAAATTTGCTGTCAAAATTAACACTGCGCCTGTGTCTTACCGTGTCTCATCCTTTCATTCGTTTTCACCTGCTTTCTTTTGCTTGCCCGAAGAGTTATCAGTCATGTTTCTTCTCAATTCCAAGATCACATTTGCACGAATATTGACAGCCATAAACTAAAATTCTAATCTTTAGTGATGAGCCAGCACTGGCAATTTAAAAATCATTTTCAACAAGACAAAGTGGCTAGTGGGTGTGACTCTCTAACCCGCCACAGCTGAAATCTACCCGCATTGGGCGGGTGTTAATGTCAAGCCCTGTTTATAACGTTTGTAAAATGTACATAAATATTGCATACTTTTTCAATTTAATAATAAAATATGATATCTAAACTGGGGCAACTTATTTCTTTCCCTTATTTTCTTTCTGACTTATCCCATTGAACCATTCATAATCTCTTCTCCCAGAGAAATATGATATAGATAGGCATGGGACGATAACCGGTTTCAAGGTCTACCGCGGTTTGGAAAATTCAAGGTTTCCGCTAAAATGTTCTGTTATACTGTTCCCAAGGTATATGTAAGGTTTTTAAATGTATTTTTTAGAAATAAATCTGTTTTTGAAACTAATGAAGATAGCAGAAGCCAATGATTTATTTTAATTATTTAGCCTGACATATTTACTGTTCATATAAAATGTTATAAAAAAAACAATAAATAAATAAAGCATTGTGGCTTTTTTTACTCAGACATTTAAAAAGAACTTATTTTAGAGCAGTAGTCACAATACCATGATACCGTGAAACCGTGATATTTTTTTATCCAAGGTTATCATACCGTCAGAAACTTACACCGGCCCATGCCTAGATATAGATGGCCAAAAAATAAGATGTATAAATACTCATAAGGAATATATAAAGAATAAAATAAAAATAAAATAAATCAAAAATATAACTAAAATCAGGAAAAAGTCTCCTTTGCAAAAAGACATTTAAATGTTATTTTTCCCTCTCAAAAAAGCTATTTGGCCTGAGACTTGGTTTCTAAAAAAAAAGTATTTTTATTTATTACTTTATGTCATTAGGTAACCGAGAGAATGCCACCAACCTTTGGAATGGAAAGAAATGAGGCAATCACAGAGCGGCCAGTTTTCCACTGGCTCATTCAGAATGACTTCCTCTTCAAACGTAACCACAGTGATGTATTTGAACAGACACAGTCTCTCCAGAATCTCCTTCATAGGTTTGGACTTTGACTTCTTAGACATGGCACAGATCCCCACCACGATCTGTCTCTCTGGGGGCTGCAGATACAACACATGCAATTAATATTGCATCTTAAATTCATTCAACACTCCCCTTTTCGGAAATAGGCTCATTTTACAAGTCTCCTAGAGTTAAACAGTTGAGTTTTACCATTTTTGAATCCATTCAGCCAATTTCCAGTTCTGGCAGGATCACTTATAGCTTAGCATAAATCTTGTCTTTTTCCTTCTCAACAATGCAATTTGACCTGGTGCTACCTACTGTATACTCAGATCCAACTTACATTCTAAAAAAATATAATACATCTGTGCATAGACTGGTGGGGTAAAGTCTCATCTTACCATTTCTTGTAGTAGTCTTTGTTTCATTAATACACAAATATATACTAAAATTTCATTGTTTTCTTCTCTTTAGGCCTTAGTGCTGGTTTTCATATTCAATTCATCATTTTCCTTATGTAAAATAGTTACTTTCCTAAAGCTGTCAGCAAAATTGGGCCAACCATGACCAAAACAAATGTTTAAACTTCAATCAATAAAATTAACAATAATGTGAAATTTTAATATTCATGAAATCTTTTAATTAAAATGTTGAAATATATAGAAAAAGGTTGCTGGTCCTAGTAACCACAGTTATCATATAAAATCGAAACATTTTATATAGTGGGTACGACCAAATAATCTCATTTGTTAGGGTCTGAACTCTGGAGCTTGACATAAAAAAAGCAAAAATTAACTGACAGAATTGCCGTCCAAACACTTTAGTTGGTTTATGTATTATGTCAAGGACACCTGTTGGACTCAACAGGCTTACACACACACACACACCTACCCAGCTACAGATAGACTTTCACTACCTAACCCTTCATCCCACGCCTTTGTGTGCTTTCATCCACTGGAGGGGGTAGGCGGGTCTGTGACCAGCGCCTCCATGGCTGCAGGAATCGACGGCTGCCTGCCCTTGCCGGACTATATCCACACCCCCTTTCCCATCCCCTGTTGCGATGTTTGTCATGTCTATGTGTTTTATGTGCTTGACTGCTGGGGCTTTTTTTATCTCCCTGATCTCACACTGCTCTAACTCAAGAGCAAGGTGAGAGGGAGTTTTTTTTTTTTCGCCTCTCTTTCCTGAATTGTATCTTACTTCCTTTTTCTAAATGCTACCTCCCGTTGACCTGTCTTCCCCTGAAATGTGATGTTTGTGTATGGTCGGGGGGGTCCAGTTTCACTATATGTCAGTGTATGTGAATACATGGAGGTGTGACAAATAAAGGCTTGATTGATTGACTTGATTGATTGACATTTTTTATTTAATGCCATGTCAGCTTCTTTTCCTCATTCTAATTTGATATAATACAAATATAATAAATACAATAAAAACATAAAAAACACAAGTTATTTACACTGGCCTTTTACATTTATATATGATAAAAAACAAAATATTTAGTCCACAAACATTAAAATCTCCAATAAACACTAAACGCTGCCCAATAAAATATGTCTAATAAAAAGAGGAATCTAAACATGCACCGAGTAGGGGTTTTTCATCTTTTAGTAGATATGCATTTGTCAGTTATGCATGACCAGTATTTTTCTGAGATTTCCAGGATGCATGGGTTTTGTTTGTTTGTTTATTGCCACATCATTAATTTATGGCTATTTCATGACATTTTCGACATAATATTAAAGTTTAACATTATTAAAAGTATATTTATTGTAGATAATTACATACATAATCAAAAATATATATTTGCTAAATTTTGGTCCAAACTCATTAAGTATAACTTTTATTCAACCTTATGCTATTATAAAACCTTAAGTTTCATGGCTATTTATAAATATTATGTCTAGTCTACTCCCCTTCTGTAAATAGTTTTTGTATGAATGGAAGATAGCGTAAAGCGATATATTGCTCTGTTATTATAATGAGGAATTGTGAAACTGTTTGTATTTTATTAAGATGGATTGTTGGATGTCAGCCCGATTTAGTAGCTTTACTTGGACAGAAGAAAATTAAGACCTGTTTAAAATTATTTAAGACCTACAACACAATATTTCAGTGAATTTAAGACTTTTTAAGGCCTAAAATTTTGTTTTTGAAATTTAAGATTTTTTAAGACCCCACTGATACCCTTTATGTAGGGGTTGCACAATATATCGTTCAATATATTGTTGATATCAAACTGTGTGTATTCACAATAGTCACATCGTAGGATTAGATTATTTATTAAAAATTAAAAGATAAAGAGATTATTAGTTAAATAATTTAAACAATGGTGATTGTTATTTTATGTTTAATTGTTCAATTACTGTACCCGAAAACCATGAAGCAATGTTTACTTAACTTTTATATAATGGGGTTTCTGCAGATATCATAATGTCTAATTTAAGACTTTTTAAGACCTTTTTAAGACCATTAAGTATTAAATTTAAGACCTATATCACAATATCAAAAACACACATACACAAAGAGAAAAGGCAAAAACCACAAAATTAGTGGCAAAATAAATTTATTCTAATTGAATGATTTATAGTTTCGCCTGGCGCCACATCTCGCACTCCGCTTACTGTGCACATACCTCAAACGGATGAGGCTCTTTAAAACGACAAGGGGCAGTCAAAAGAGACCCACCGTAAAGTCTTAACAGACATAAGGATAAACAGAGAAGTAGGAAGTTTCCGGAACTACTTCATATCATAAATATCGTTCGACATTTTTGAACAAATTATTTGTTATTATTTTTATAAATAATTTCAATGATTATAAGCATTTTTAAAACCATTCAAGACTTTTAAAATCAAACTTTTGTTTATATCTCGGACAGTTCTACCTATTAAAGTTAAATATTAATGGCAACATAACTTGGGTTGCTCTACAATTATACTTTTTATTATGGAAAGAATTAAGGCAAAAAATAAAAATAAAAACACTTACTAAATATACAGACTTTTTTATTTTATTTTATTTTGCCCACTCCAGAATTAACACATTACTGTCTGGCTAGGTTCTGTACTCTACTTATAAGCTACAAAGGCAATAATAGTCCAACATTTCTGACAATTATCACCAATCAAGCCTAGAAACAGGGCATCAGTATATTGTAAACTGATAGGTTCAAATATTCCTTTCCAGTTATCAAAGAAATTATTAATAATTACTTAATTTTAGTTTGTAACTAATAAATTGTTTTAAATTCAAAATTGTAAAATATACACAACAGTGTAAAACCTATGAATGGTGGAAAAAACATATTCTGTAATATTAAAACCAGCTGGGTCTCCACTTTTGCATGGCCTCTCTTTTTGGTTTTAAACAAACTTATCCTTCAAGTTTTTCAAAACTTTTTAACAAAAACTTTCCTCCTTTTCCACTGCTGTTGCAATTTCTAGCCAAGAATTATTGTTCATCTGGTTATCTCTATGATCACGCATGGACGGATCATAAAGATGTCTGTACAGGAGTACCGGTTTCAGACAAAATCTCTTCAAAGTGTTTCAACTCAATGTTTTCAACTCAAATCAAATGCGTGAACTGTTCGCCAGAGTCTCAAAAAATTTTGTGCACTCCGCCAGCTGAAATCATGTCACGCGCACTCAAAACGAACCTCCGCAAACACAGCTATGATGTCACATTCGCCGCGCACTAAGTTCAATAACAGAAACCTGATTGGCTATTGCTTGTTGGTCTCATTTGTAGTTGTAATACTGCAAATTACATTTGGACTAGTGAAATAAAGTACTACAACACCATGAAAACCAAGCAACAACAACAAATATGAATTTAAAGGAGCATTAGATGTAGCGCTACATAGACATCGGAAAAATAAGACCTGTGCAAAAATATTTAAGACATAGTACAGCGAATTTAAGACTTTAAGGCCTAAAATTTAGATTTTTAAATTTTAGACTTTAAGACTTTTTAAGACTCCGAGGAACCCTGTATATAAATACAACAAAGCAAAGGTATGCTTGTAATTTATTGTGATTTATGCACAGCATTGAAAAAGACATTATGCCATTCAATCTAAATGAATGAATTCATATTGCAATATATAATCCCAGAAAAACAAAATACCACAATGTCAGATTTTCCCAATATCGTGGCAGCCCTAATATATACTTAAAATTCATCCTAAGGATATATTTTTAAAAACATCCAAAGTGCTTCAGGACGCATGGGAACCCCGGGCTTAATCCTCTAATCAAATCAGAAAAAGCTGCGACTTACTGAAATGAATCAGTTTATGCTGCATGTTTTTAAAACGAAATGCGCTGGATGGAGTGGGATTGCATGGGAAGTGGGAATGCTAACACAGACGCTAAAGATTACCTGCACAGCTCTTACTAGCTGGCTGAACTCGAAACTCATCATTCACCGTCCCTCAGGGGCAGCAAAACAGCAGGCGTTTTCCACTTACCGAATCATATTCTGCATCATCTCTCTCTTCATCCTCTTCTTCCACATTCTCATACAGACAATCGTAGCCGAGGACTCTGCCTGGATCCAGCAGTTCATCTCCCTCGCCATCATCAGCTCCAACAAAAAATCGAGGGTGATCCAAGTCCTCGTGCACAGACATGTTCACTACAGACAGCTGTCAGCCACTCACAGAGTCCCGGCAGAGGTCAAACTGAAGGTTAGAGCTGGTAATACCCAGCCTCACAACCCTCTTCCTGCTCCTCACAGACACTCATCTTCATCCTCTCCATCTTTAACAGAGCACAAAAACAAAACAACATTTTCAGAAAGAGTTTTCAGTGTTTCTGTAAGAAGTCCCTAATGCCCCATTTCCACTGAGCTGTACGGTTAGGTACATTACGGTAGGGCTGGGCGATATTGCAAAAAATAATCACAATATCATGTTTCATATCATTCAATATCAATAATTATTGAATATTTTTTAACAATACATTTAGGATTATTGGGATTTTTTTTACCACTTTATCTTAATTTACCAATATTACTAAAGGCAAATAGTTTTAATAGTCAAAAACTATAATAAAATAAACACAAGTGTTAAAGAGACTGTTAAACTTGATAAATAAAATGTTACAATGTGTGTGCAATAAAGGTAGATCAACATCTGTAAGGTGTCAATAATAATGATACAGTAAACCTCTGTAAACAAAACAAATTATAATCAAATCTGAGCTTTCAAGTAAAGGAACGAACCATCAGTATCCAAATACATCATTACAAATTGTGAAGTTGGATGACTATATTACCCCCTATGGTAAAAACTCTTTCAGATTGGGAGCTAGTGGCTGGGTTGCACAAAAAAAAGAAACCAAAAAGCCCCTCTGGCGACATCTGTATATCCTTTTTTTATTAACAATGTCCTCACTGCTGCTATATAGCACTAATTTTTGCATTTCTTGTTATTCTGACCTAAAGTGACAAGCACGAGCGCGTGATTTCCTCCCCCATTTTCTATGGCATTTCTCGTAACTAGGCGACTATCAACCATTTTTTAAGAGAATGACAAAAGGACAAACCATTGCTGCAGCTACAAGTTTATGGAGAAAAGTAAAAAGCACTACAGTGTTTTGGTGCACCGTGTTTGTCTGAGGTAATAAGTCTGCTGTTATTACTGAAATGTGTATTTTCCATACAAAGTGTGAAGCAGATGGGTTAGTTCTACTTACATGAATCGCCCTAAGCTTATTGGCATTCCCTCCAAGGGATGCACTCAGCAGCCACGTTTTAATAAAACTATAGCCTTCATATCGAAACTTCATACAGAACTTTTTTTTTTGTTATTGACAATGGTGTTCCGTCAATAAATAGATACTGATTTATTGTCCAGCCCTACAAAACTGTATGCTTTTTTGTCCATTTTCACTGACAAGGGTATTAAAAAACCAAACTGATGTGTACCTCTTTTTGAGTACCATTTTAAAAGTGAAAACAGAATGGTACCAATAAGTGGAGCAGGGCTTGTCGCTGAACGCTACCGGTTTACAGAAAATCGTCACCAGTGGGTGCCACAAGCCGATAGAAAGACAACAATAAAAGTGCCATTTTAAAATAAACACTATTTATTAATACAAATAATAAGCCATGGTCAACCCAAACCTTGTTGACTTCTTGTCTCAAAAGCCACATGCCAAGAGGCAAGAACAGAATCTGCAGTATGTCATTTATTGTGGTTTACAAGGGCTTCTAAAAGCATGAGGAAAGCACGAGTCATTTGGCTTCCTTTATTTGCATGTGCTCACAGTGCGTCTATATTTTAAACAACGATCTTAAGCTCCTGATAACTTAATCTCCTTTAACTTTGGGCTCCTAAAACCATGACTTTCTGTTATACACCACACCTACAAAAAGAGTACCATTTGGCATTGGAGACACAAGCCTGATATAGGTAACCTATACCGAGCGGTACTGTACTGAACTGAACTGTACCCTTTCAGTGGAAACAAGGCAGAATGTTTATCTAGGCTGCATAATAAAAGTCATTATTTGGATTCAAAAACCATGGTATACTTCAAACAAAGTCCTGTTTTGTTCTTCGTTCGAAGGCAAAAACAGTTTGAAAAGGCTGACGGTTGAGTGACGGTATACTGTTGTTGAATCTGACACCCCTGCACAGCAGTAGACTGGGTTGTAAATGTGTCACACATTTGTCCCCTAAACGCAACGTTGGCAGTTGTGAGAACAGTACACATCTGGCCTCCTCCATGAGAAGCCTCACCACAGCACACTAGGGTTGGGCGATGTTGACCAATTTGGCATCATACGATGTCTAATGTGAAACATCGCGATGGACGATGGCATCGTCGTCGTAGGCGGGGGTGGTTGTTGTTAAATATCAGTTAATTCATAACGAATTAATTAATTGTAGCCTACAACTAGACCCAAGTGGTCTTTGCTTTACCCATAACCAAACCATAAATAAAGTTACACACAAATTACCACCTGTCAATCACTTTTTTCTGCGGGACTCTGGCATAAAAAACCATAGGCGGAGTGATCTGTGTCGTTATAATGGCTTTTTCCCACAGCTGGTGGAGGAGACAAGAGTTTGTTTGGAGATCACTGTAATTTGTATTGTGATTGATGGTAACTTTCTTATTTCATTATTATTATTATTATTATTATTATTATTATTATGAGGAAATAATAACAAGTAAAGATGCCAGGGCTCGACAGTTTTGGTCGAATATTCATCCGAAATTTTATGCGACCTAAAATATATTTGGAAGCATTTGTGCTAGTGCATACATTGTTGCCATGCGACCTGTTTTTACTGCAAAATCCTCACTGCGTGCGCAGATTTAGGAGACATTTATGCAGTATGCATCTTTGCACCTAAAAACGCCAAACGCAGCACTCAGGAACAGATTAAAACAGTTGTTATGTAAACTTGCTGAAGTAAAAAAAAGCCTGCAATGCGTGTCCCATCTTTGTGCTCTTCTTATTGGCCCATTGCTCTAGAACTGAACGCGAATGGATTGGTTAATATCAGCTGTCAATCACTCAGTCAATGCCTTCTGCCTTCAGATGACAGGAGCTACAACCGCGGACATGTGAAGCGCTGAAGATGAGAGAATGAAAATAACACTGACAGATTTTGTTTTAGAAACCACCTAAAGTTACTAATAATGACACGTCTTATTAGTGATCATGTGCTGAATGTTAATCCACCAATTACACTTATCCAAGATGGATAAAAGACTTCCAGTGGATTTAAGTCCGCTATGAAAATAACTAAAGCTGTAAATTCTGTGGTACGGGGTTTGCAGGTAACAGCGTTTGCCACTGATTCTACACATTTTAAGCACAAGAGATACTGTATAATCCATTTAATCTTCACGATGCTGTCAGCCGTGCAAGCTGCCTATATGTAAAATTGAACAGAGCTCATGAAAAGACCGTTATTGCTATTAAGATGACATGCAAATAAGTTATATATCAATATAAATGTGGGGTGGGGCAATGGATCGCCATGCCGGCTCAGCATCGTGAAGATGGCATCGTCTATCAACCCAACCCTACAGCACACCACATCTTAACATTGTTTTCTATTTGCAGCAGACAGGCACAGAATAAATCAGTTTTTATAACTTTAAAAGACATGGTGCAACATGGTGGCCCTTTTTATCTGTGACCCCCTCTCTAAAATCTATCCGTGAGTGATACGGGTGTGGATACATCTGTACCAGCCCTGCTTCTCAACTCCAGTTTATTCATGCTTTGTGTGGTGGTGTTGAATGTTAAGCTCCTGTTTGATTTACAAAGTAATTAATCACACGTCACCAATTAATCAAACACATCCACCAATTGAGTAATTGTCATGGACCAATGGTAGCTCAAAGGTGTTTAGGAGCCAAAACAAACTCCCACAAAGGTTTGCTTTATGGTAGTGGTGGGCAAAGCGAGACTTCGTGAAACACTGAAACAGTCCAAGCAAATGTGTCGAAGGTTAGAAACGTTTCGAAACCTGTCACTATTGACACCTAGTGGTCATTTTTTATGTACTGCTTTGGAACAGCTTTGGCAAAGAAACAGTTACGCAAATTGAGGTATTAAACCCCACGTTGTAGGGTCAAGGTATCAAGTGATTTAGTGAAGTGGTGAGAGTTCCAGACTAGCATGCAGCGATAATTGGTTCGAATCCAGGGAGATACAGCTATAGATGTTTGTTTTTCAATGCTCTGTTCTTGTAACGTAATTTGTTTTAACATCGATCTGACATCTGAAAAAAAACTTTGTGAATATGTCTTATTTTGGTCATAAAAAAGTAGCATTAATAAAATACATCAAGTCATAATTTCAGAGTATTTATACAAGTCATGATTTGAATTAGAGCCATTTGCACGGGCCACTAGGCTATATGAAACCGAGGTCTTTTCTGACCCTGTCAGTAAAACGCAGATTTGCCGAGTCTGGAAACACTTTTGAAATGAGCTATGCTTTGAATCATGTGACCTGGGTGTTTCAAATCACCTTAGTCACGTGCAGTGTTGGGAGTAATGCGTTACAAAAGTAATATATTACAGTAACGTATTACATTTTCCTGTAACGCAGTAGTGTAAGGCATTCCTAACACATTTTCAGTAATATTTTACTCGGTACATGTTCAGTAACGCGTGCGTTACAACAAACTTTTTGCCCGCAAGACATTAACAAATGAAAAATACAGCAGTTCTATTTTCTGTTGGTGGTGAGTGAACATACGTGTGTGTGTGTTGTCATTAATCTCTCTCTGGCTATTGGAACTTTTTACTTTGAACGTGGAGTGATTTCAGCCTCTCTGGGCTATTGGCTCAGCCCGGCTCGCAGTAACGTTAAGCCCTAACGCGCAGCAGAAAAGCGGCAAATAGATGAAAATGGCAGAAGACAGTACATTCGCGAGATGAATGTACGTGCATATGGCATTATTTCACTGACAGGTCGAGAGCGCATTCATGTAAGACAAACGCGCCGGTGTTACCTCTGTCCGTGGACAAAACTCCTCGCGTGCACTCAAAACACGGCTGCTCACGTGCCAATGATCTGCTCTCGCTCCGTCAGAGGATGCAGACTCACAATTTGTGCCTTGTGTTTCCTTCTCTTTTCGTGCTTTTGCTCCCCAGAGTTCTTCCTATTAAATTGTTATCCCAAGAATGTTGATATGGTTTATATATTGCTACACTATTTACCTACAGGTTAAGATACATTATATAATAAATAATAGTGCTTTAAGTGTTTGAAACTGAAAATATCTCATCATATAACATACAGCCAAAAATGTTATGGTTTGTTAGATAATAAATTATAAGTCTATTTTAGCATTTTGGTTATTGTTAATAAATACTGCACCAATATAAATCATATCAAAAAGCATGAAAGGAAGGAACACAAGACACAAATTGTGAGTCTGCATATAATCTCACTGACCGAGCAGTATACTGAGAGTGCGCAAGAAAATGTGTGCATGAGCAGTGCATATTTGAGAGAACGTTTTTTGAGAGCTTGCAAGCAGTTTTGTCCACAAACAGAGGAAATTGGTGCACGAACATTATATTGAGAAAGCTCAATATAATGTTGTTCGATGTTCATCATGCTCACTTTGTGCATGACAGTTTTGTGTTGTGAGCCACTTGAATTTAAAATGAATACAATAAAGGCAACAATAAGAAAAGAAAAGAAATCTGCATTTTGTCATGGCATTGGAGTTTACATAGGCTTGTTGCGTCTAATATGAATATAGTCAAGTTATTTACAGATATTGCCAGATAACCACTTTACCTCTACCATACTTTTAACAGATCATTTGTGAATCTGACTGCCATCCTTTCTTGCATTGTCTTGAGCCTTCACGTTGCCAATTATATACTATATTGTTAGTAGCCTGGATAGGTCCCAGTCATCTGCTACATCATATTGCTTTCTACTGGATGTAAAATGCTCGGCTGTACATTTTGTCATTTTAGAATGTTAAGTTCTAATTCTGTAGTTATTTTGGTGAAAGTAACTAAAAAGTAATATAAGAGTAATATAACATATTACAATTTTGAGACAGTAATATTGTAATGTAAGGGATTACTTTTAAATAACAGTGACAAGTAATCTGTAATGTATTACAGTTTGAAAGTAACTTGCACAACACAGGTCACGTGACCTGGGTATTTCCGATTATGCTTTGGTGCAGTGTTTCGAAACACTTGCCCTTCAGGATCTCGACACGTTGAAGCGTCAACATGTCAGCCATCCCTACTTTTTTATGAGCTGTTCTGAACTGCCGAAACAAACTCAAGCTGACTTTTGTTTTGGTCAGATTTTGTTTTAAATGATGTCATTTTAGTTTATTCTTCGATTTCGTTTGACAAATACCGGGGCCTTTAGGGTGGAAACCAAATAATATTAAACAATAAATTTTACTGCAAATTCATATTTAATAAATAGTGTAACTGATTGAATGGTACAAACTCACCTCTGAGATGTGTAGGAATAATCCCCAGATGCCCACAAGTTCAGAGTTAGCGATGATTATCCTGCAAAAAAAAAATAAAAGATTTAAAATTAAGGTAAGTTATTTATTTGTTTTATTAATGCACACTATTACAAGCAAATAAAACCTCAAGTAAACTTGCAGATAGAGCACTTCAATAAAAATAAACTCAATAAAACTCAAATTTTTTAGGGAAAATATTTGACATTTTTGAAGCTTCAGTATTATAGTTTAATTGTATTTACGTGTTTGTTTCTGCAGCGATACATTTACATCAACATTCAGCATAATAGAGCTTTTTTTTTTTTTATTCCAGGCATGTGGATATCCCTGGCTGTCTATAAATACACAAGGGTCTAATCTGAAGTCGTAGGTAAAATAGCTGTTTAATTGCTGCAGAACTTAACAGAAATGCGATGTGCTCAAATTTTCCACAAAGATGACACTTGTCTAAATAAAAAAACAATGATTATCATCAATGCACTTGGTTGAACCATATCATGCACACAACAAAGCAAATATCTGACCTTCTTTACCACAACCAAACATAACGCCACTAATACAAAAATCAAGGAGAGGTCAGTATTAAAGATTATTCAAACTAAATGCAGCATGACACATCAAAGTGATTAACTGATGAAAAAAAAGAGAAGAAAAGCAATATCAACTTTCAGATGCTCAAAGGCATTGTTTACCCAAACATTATAACTGACTCACTATTTACTCGTCCTCAAGTAGGGATGAATATTGTTTTGATTTTATTGACAAATACTGATTCCAATACTGCTTATCGATACTCTATTAATATTGCTTTCTATAATTTGAAGCAAAGAGACACATGTTTACAAATACCTGTAAGCAAACAGAAATACATGCATAAAGTATGGAGATATAAATAAATAAATATGGCACTCGGCTTGAGTTGGATGTCATCCTCCTAAGTATTTGCACTGCTGTTTTTTTTTTTTTTTTTACTTATTTAACTTTTAACATTCTTAACTCCAGTGATTGGCACATCTGGACTGACTGCATTCATGGTCAAGCTGAACCTTGACGTAGCATCAGAATCAGTTTTATTGCCAAGTGTGCTTCACACACACACAAGGAATTTGTTTTGGCAACAGAAGCTTTCAGTGTACATAAAGTGACGAGTGACAACACAAAATTAAATACAAGAAAGAAAAAGGCAATAAACATTAAACATTAAACAGAGATGCAGTTAGTCAAAAACATCTGGATGTTGAATTGTATGTACAGATATGTTGTAAATATACAGGTTATAAGGTGCTGTGTACAAGTGCGTATGAGAAAGTATTGCACATTTATTGCACAGTAGGGGAATATTTAACTGTTCATGAGGTAGATGGCCTGAGGAAAGAAACTTTTCCTGTGTCTGGCTGTTTTTGTGCTTGGTGCTCTGTAGCGCCGATCAGACAGTAACAGTTCGAACAGGTAGTGTGCTGGGTGTGAGGCGTCCAGAGTGATTTTACGAGCCCTTTTACTCACTCTGGAAGAGTACAGTTCTTGAAGTGTAGGAAGGGTAGTGCCAGTGATTCATTCAGCAGTCCGGACTATTCGCTGTAGTCTACGGAGGTCGGTTTTGCAGCTGAGCTGAACCAGACAGTGATTGAAGTGCAGAGGATGGATTGGATGACAGCTGAGTAGAACTGTACGAGCAGCTCCTGTGGCAGGTTGAACTTCCTCAGCTGACGAAGGAAGTACAGTCTCTGCTGGGCTTTCTTTACAATGGAGTCTATGTGAATGTCCCACTTCAGATCCTGAGAGATGATGGTGCCCAGCAACCTGAATGACTCTACTGCAGCCACAGTGCTGTTCATGATGGTGAGTGGGGGGAGTGCAGGGGGGTTTCTCCTAAAGTCCACTATCATCTCCAATGTTTTGAGCGTGTTCAGCTCCAGGTTGTTGTATCTGCACCATAAAGCCAGCCGCTCCACCTCCTGTCTGTATGCAGACTCGTCACCGTTCCGGATGAGGCCGATAACAGTAGTGTCATCCGCAAACTTCAAGAGCTTAATGGAGGGGTCTTTTGCAATCGTTTGTGTACAGGAAGAAGAGCAGTGGGGAGAGAACACATCCCTGGGGGGCACCAGTGCTGATGGTGTGGCTGTCGGATGTTATTTTGCCCATTCTGACCAGCTGTTGTCTATCTGTCAGAAAGCTGGTGATTCATTGACAGACAGAGCTAGGGACAGACAGCTGGGTCAGTTTGTTCTCGAGCAGTGATGGGACGATGGTGTTAAAGGCAGAACTGAAGTCCACAAACAGTATCATTGCGTAGTTCCCTGGTTTGTCCAGATGTTCTAGGATATAATGCAGTCCCATGTTGACTGCATCATCCACAGACCGGTTTGCTCTATAGGCAAACTGCAGGGGGTCCAGCAAAGGTCCAGTGATGTCCATAACATAAGCATAGCATAACACCCCTACCCCTAGTTTGCTATTAACACTGAAGTATACAGAGACAAAGCAGCGTGACTATTATAGTTATAACAGTACTGTTTGCCTTGAAGTTGTCAGTACCCATCCCTACCCTCAAGTGTTACAAACCTTTACGAGTTTCTTTATTCTGTCGAACACAAAAGAAGATATTTTTAAGAAAGCTGAAACTGTAGCTGAAACAAATGCAATGGAAATCAATTACAGGTTTCCAGCTTTCTTCAGAATATTTTCTTTTGTGTTTAACAGAAACTAAAGAAACACAAGCAGATTTGAAACAAGGTGAGCAAATGACAACAGAATTTTCAATTTTCTATGAACTTCCCCTTTAACTTCCATATGCAAGAAACGGTTTATAAATCCAACATTTGTGCATCAACATTTTAATAACAACTAAAAAATCTAATAAATTTCCCTCGTTTAAAGTTTTTGACAGCCCTTGTTGCATAATAACTTAATTTAACACAAATGTAAATCTGTGTTGAACAAAAAAA
>CAIGQZ010015273.1:129921-167063 GCA_903798205.1 Danio tinwini
ATAGATATATATATATATATATATATATATATACATATATATATATACATATATATATATATACAGAAAAACATTTTTGTAAAGTTTTCACATAATCTTTTTTGATGTGCGTGCTGGAATTTACTCAGCAAAATGTGTTTCTATTGTAGTTTATGTATATATTGTCTTGTCTGATCAAAATTAAACTACACAGTATTGTACATAAGTTATTATGTGCATTTACAAAAGTTATCCTCAAACAACCCTGTAAAAAAATGCTTGGTTCCACACAATTCCTCCTTGTTGTCAAAACACAAATCGATTAAGTTCACTTAAATGTCATTACAAATTTAAGTGGATTGAACAAAACAATTAAGCTGTAATCTCAAGAATTGTGTTGATTCAGCTCATTTTAAATAAGTAGTCTGAACAAGCAGCACAACTCATTTTTTGAGTGAAGGCTAGCGTTTTACAGTCCACTTTTAGATAAAAAGTAAACAAAATAAAATGATAAAATGATTGTTATATATTCAGTGATTTTCTTATTCAGTGTAATGAATAACAAAAAGTGTTTTTGTCACTTAAGTAAATGGCATAATGGGATGTGGTTTTACAAATTAGGACAAAACACCATGAAAAGATTTAATTATTTAAAAAAGAGAGATACATTTAGCAAACTGCAGCACCACATTACCATCAATGTTACAGACTGACAAATGTCTTAGTTTTAAAATATTTTTTACATTAATTCTTAATGCTGTTTTAAACTAAATAGCCTTGACCAATGTATATTGTTTGACTTTTTTGTCTTGTTATAACCAAATGTTTAAAAAAGACTATCTGTTCAGCCAATATATCTTTGTTGACTGGGACCTCAAAATGTATATTGCACATGTACAGCTTTGGCAATAGCCAAAAATGCATGGGTCAAAATTATTGAGTTTTCTTTTTACACCAAAAATTATTAGGGAACAATAAAAAAAAAAAAAAAGATTAAGGAAAAATGTAGGTTCCATAAAAATGTATTGTAAATGTCCTATCGTATATCAAACCTTTACTTTGAATTTCTAAGCATTCAGACAATTTATAGGCGATTTTCTCAATATTTTGACTTCTTGCAAAAACAGATACCAGATTTTTAAATAATTGTCCAATCCAAATATTGAAGCTTAGCAAAAGCATTTAATCAATGGAAACTTACCTAGTCATCTTTCATGTGACAAATAAATATCCATTTCAAAAAGCTGACAGGTTCTGTGGTCCAGTTTCACAAAAAATAAAACGTAAGTCTAAACCATTACAATGAATGACAATACTGATTTCATGTTTATTATAAAATGGTGCTAAATTAACCATAGATGTGTTATTTGCCATCTACAAACAAGATATGCTGAAAACCCTGCCAGTGATCTGAGATCTAAACAGAGCACTGCCATAATCCGAGGACATCTGTCACTGACACCACCTGTCTGACGGCACACAACACATCACAACACAACTCAACACCACACACAAAACGGAAACGATACCTTTTTCCTCACACAGCAAGAGGAAATCACCACCAAACAAACAACTAACAGTCAAACTTATTCACTTAGAAATATTATATAAATGCCATTATAGATCTTTGGGATGTTAGTTAAATAACTGGAGTTTAAAAGCAAGTGTCATTTGACTGACAGCACAGATGTGTACTGTAATAACATCCAAGTACAGTAGGATTTACCTTCACATACATTAGTATGAAAGCAAAAGTCAAGGCAGGAGGTCAGTCATGTGCAGTTTGATGTCTCACTTTAAGCCGTAATGTTCAACACGTGCAAGATGTTAAAGATGATAAACTATAAATGTATAATTTACCTGCGGTAAAAGAGATCGAAGTGAATCCAAGGCTGCGTGCTGTTATGTTAGCAATTCACACAGAGAAACACTGAATGAGGAGCGCTAACATTAGCACGCAAGCTAAAAGCACCAGCAGCAGACATCACCATCATCATCCTTCAGCTAACGGACACACACGAAATACACATTTCTGATCCTCTGCAGGCCTGTATAAGACTCTCATTACAGTCATCGGTGTTACATGTCTGAATATACTCCGGTGTAGGCTTTAAAAGTCAAAAATCGGCAGTAGAGGCGGAGTGTCGTCAGTCGTGAGGTCACCGCGAGGGCGGAGCTTTCAAACTAGATCGCGTGTTTTTAACCGTTTTACCTGATTTTACAAAATCGAGTTGACACAATTGGTTGACACAGATCAACAGCGCCGCCATGATGCCACTTGTGGTTCAGGAAAAAAATATAACTCAGCGTTTATAGATGTAAAGATATGCACAACCCGCGTTTCTATCCATGTCTGTAAACAAAGATGGTCAGTGTTTTTAATACATACGTACTTTAAATACAAAATATTATTATATCAGCATCATTTGATAATCAACACATATTAGTTAAGGCTCGAGCACTAAATCAACATATTAGAATGATTTCTAAAGGATCAAGTGACACAAGATTTGAGTAATGATGCTGAAAATTCAGCTTTACATTACAGCCATAAATTACATTTTAAGATTCACAAAAAAAATCTATTTAGACTGTTGACTCATCCCTTAAACCTTAACTCATTCTTAAGCCCTGAAATTAATATATTTTATTTGGTACAGGCATGATAAACAACTCATATTCATCATGTATTGTCTTTTTTCTCTCTTTTTCTTTTAATTTCAACAGCATCTTAAAAGGAGCCCAAAGGTTCTAATTAAAACCATTCACCCGCTGAACATCTCTATATGTACATGCAAGTACATTTTTGACTGACTACCAGACAGTAACAAGCAAAAGATGTTTGAGTGGCAGTTCTTTAAAACAATATAAATGGGATGAAGATCTGGAGATTGATATAAATTTTAATTTAAAGTGTATTAATTTTGAAATGTTTCATAACGCTTTGAGTCTGAGATATGTTCCCTTTATGCACTAGATGTAGGCGACGCAGTGGCGCAGTAGGTAGTGCTGTCGCCTCACAGCAAGAACGTCGCAGATTCGAACCTCGGCTGGGCTGGATCAGTTTCTGTGTGGAGTTTCCTCCGGGTGCTCCGGTTCCAAAGACATGCGGTACAGGTAAATTGGGTAAGCTAAAATTGTCTGTAGTGTATGAGTGTGAACGAGTGTGTGGATGTTTCCCAGAGATGGGTTGCGGCTGGAAGGGCATCCGCTGCGTAAAATCATGCTGGATAAGTTGGCGGTTCATTCCTCTGTGGCGACCCCGGATTAATAAAGGGACTAAGCTGACAAGAAAATTAATGAATGAATGCACTAGATGTCCATGTTAAAAATTTCATTTATTAACTTGCCTACACCAGCTCACTTTTAAATTTAACAGTGGTTAAATTGCACTGCAAGTTATAAAAACACATGCAAACACAAAAGCTCTAAAATACAAATACAATACAAATAGTGCAGATCACAACGGAATAAGCAGAATAAGTGACGAATCTGGCTGCGATCCTGTGTTTTAATTTTGACTTGTTGATTTGCTGATATTTATTTTACTTTTCTTTATTTGACTTTTTACAGTTGTTCTGCAAATATCCATCAATAAGTAAATATCCATCAGAAGTAGTATATGGTATTACAATAGACTGACATGTTTGACTCAAACATTTTTTTTTTATGTTTGCAAACTGATCATTGGCATCCTTATCTGTAAGATGGTTTAGACATTCTTAGCGCTGAATAAATGTATACTGTAGACATTTATATAGCACTATGTAGTAATGTAGACTCAAATTTCTTTACAATCTTATGGGGGTTTCACTTTACATTTTATTTTAGATACTCATGTAAGCTTAATTTGCATATAAACAGCATGCACCAAATATTTGCTTAGGACTGTGGTGTTTTGTGCAGATATGTTAGTAATATATATTATTTTCATTATTTCTTTTTCTTATTTTTAGATTTTGGATCATCCTCCACTCACTCTTCCACTGTTTTTCCTTGCTAGACTTTATTCAAGGTAAGTAATATTTTAGTGTCACTTAAAAGTATTGCCAATGATTCATTTTATTAATGTTAATATTATTATATAAACTACATCAAACTAATCAGCATATTAGAATGATTTCTGAAGAGTCATCTGTCACTGGAGTAATGATGCTGACAAATCAGCTTTGACTTCACGTTAATAAATTACATGGTCACACTGTATTTTAATGGTTCGTTTGTTGATATAAGTAGACTGTTAGGTTAGGGTTAGGGTTGGGGTTAGGGTTAGCGTAAGTTGACATGTACTTGCAAAGTTTTTCAAAGTCAGTTCAATGTCTGTTGAAGGAGCAGTATCAGCAGATATTAAGCAGGCAGTCTAATAATACTCAAATGGACCATCAAAATAAATACCAAATATATTTTAAAATGTATTGAAATTGTAAATCATTATTTAAAACTGTAAAAATGTTGTGTTACTGTAAATTAATGTAATTGTTTAAATCAGTGCAGTCTTGATGTCCAATAAAAATGACAAACATATTAATGTCTATAATGATGGACAAAAATTATGACTGATGATTCTGTTATTTCAGGATAAGAAAGAAGCCTGCTTCAAGAGAGACAGCGGAAGGGAACCTCCAAGAAGTTTTTATTGGGATCTGCTGATCGTGAGGGGGCAGCAAAAGAAACTGCATTTTCCATCAGCTTAATATCAGGGTCGCCATAGCGGAATCAACTGGATACTACTTTGGCATATGTTTTACACAGCGGATGCCCTTCCAGCTGCAACCCAGCACTGTGAAACACCCATACACTCTCACATTCACACACACTTCTACAATATGCTTAAATTCACCTACAGTATAGCGCATGTGTTTGGACTTGTTGGGGGAAACCGTAGCACCTAGAGGAAACCCACACCAACACAAGGAGAACATGCAAACTCAACACAGAAATGCCAACTGACCCAGCCGGGACTCGAACCAGCAACCTTCTTTCTGTGAGGTGACAGTCTGAGCCACTGTGCTGCCCCAGTGTAGTTATTAATAACTTCTGGATGTTTTACAGTTTGAGTTTGTAATAATAATATATGTTTACATTTATTGTAATATGTATGTTAATATTTATTCACAATGTTATTTATTTAATTTAATAAATTTAATTAATTTATTTAATATTTATGTTATTTATAATAACGTTAAATATTATAATAATGCTATCATATAAAATAATTTTATAATAAATAATTATAATTATGTTAGATTATAAATTATATAAATTTATTTATTATGTTATTGTTTTTTAATAGTTTATTTTTATATGTAATGATAAGTCTAAATATTTTATTATAGACAAACTTATTTGTCACGGTTGCAGGTTTGTGCGCTTCCGGATAGTCTGTTTTGGTCACGTGGGTTTGTTTTGTTTTGGTCGTCCACGTGTTGTTGTTATGGTTTATCACGTGGTTGTGGTACTCAGCTGCCTTGATTAGATAGACAGCTGAGACTCATTTTGGTGGCTATATGTGGGTTACGCTCCCAAGTTTCCTTGTCAGTTCGTTGTGATCGTTCATGTGTCTTTGTCTGCACTCAGGACTGTGAGGAGTGACTGTTTCTACTTGACCCCGTTTCGCCTGTCTGTTTCCCGTCCTCCCACTTCAGTTATTGTGACCCTTCTGTCTTCTTATAGTTTATTTTGACTGCGTCAATAAACTATTTACTTGCATATTGGATCCTTCCTTAGACTCTTATTTTCCCCCACCGTTACAGAACGAACTGACCTTACCATGGATCCAGCGAGTGTGTCCCAGCAGATCTCCGAATTCGTCACATTCAGCAACGCCAGGATCGCCCAGCAAGATGAGGCACTGGCTACCACCGCCCAGGCCATTCAGACTCTGGTCGGCCAGGTGTCCTCGCTCACCACCCAGGTTCAACAGCTGGTTACTGGAGTGGTACAGGGAGAGGTCGCACCTGCTCCAGCTCCAGTGCCTGCACAGACGTTTTCCAACCGCACTGTGGAGCCTCGCCTTCCGCCACCGACCGGTTATGCCGGTGAACCACACTTGTGTCGATCCTTTATATCCAAGTGTTCACTGTATATAACTCTGCAACCATCTTTGTTCCCCACAGAGCAGTCCAAGGTCGCCTTTATAATCACGCTCCTTTCCGGAAAAGCGGCCCGGTGGGGAACTACAGCCTGGGAGCAAAGGCTGCCATGCTGCTCCACTTTTGAACTGTTCTCTAAGGAACTCAAAAAGATCTTTGATCGGGCCGCTTCTGGGAGAGAGGCTGCTCGAGTTCTTGCAGAGCTCCGTCAGGGGAATCGGAGCGTAGCAGACTACTCCATTGAGTTCCGAACCTTGGCGGCTGAATGTGGCTGGAACGCGGAGGCACAGTGGGACATGTTTCTACATGGTTTGTCGGATCGTCTTCAGGATGAGATCTATACACTGGATCTTCCCAAAACTCTGGACGAACTGGTCGATCTGGCGATTCGGGTGGACGCCAGACTGCTTCGCAGAGCTAACCGCACCCAACAGAGAGCCTATTCTGATCCAGTTTCGGATTTTCCGGCCTTGGCTATGGCGGCGGAAGTGGAGAGCGCTGACCCGGAACCTATGCAGGTGGGCAGATCCCGTCTGTCCGTGCAAGAGAAGCGCCGACGGAGAAACGAGGGACTCTGTCTTTACTGCGGTGGCGCGGGACATCGCGTGGCTTCCTGCCCGGTAAAAGACAACACCCATCAGTAGGTAAGAGGTTACTGATGGGTGAAATCAATCAAGGGAAACCCTCTGTGGCGGCCACCGAACTGTCCGTTTCCCTGTCATGGGGTTCCGGAACCCAAAGCACCCACGCCCTCATTGATTCCGGGGCAGAGGGGAATTTCATTGACTCTAGTTTTGCTTTCAGTTTTAAACTTCCGGTTATTGCTCTTTCTCAACCTATTGCAGTACGTGCACTTAGCGGTCTTTCTCTCCCCACCATCACTCACTCCACTAAACCCATAAAACTGATCACGTCCGGAAATCACATTGAACATATATCATTTTTTTTAACGGACTGTTCCAACACACCAGTGGTTTTAGGCCATCCGTGGTTGGTGCTCCATAAGCCTCATATTAATTGGGGTTTCAGCACAATATTTTCGTGGAGTGAGAAATGTCACGAATCCTGTCTTTTGTCTGCCCCTTCTGCTGTGTCTTGTTCTGTGTTTCAGGAGGAGCGCATGGACCTGTCAAACGTGCCCAGTGAGTACCTCGACCTGAAGAGAGTGTTCAGTAAGTCTCTGGCTGCTTCTCTTCCTCCTCATCGTCCCTATGACTGTGCTATAGACTTACTGCCAGGTACGTCTCCGCCTAAAGGCAAGTTATACTCTCTTTCCATTCCGGAGAGGGAGGCCATGGAGAAATACATTTCTGATTCTCTAGCGGCCAAGATCATCCGCCCTTCTTCTTCACCGGTGGGGGCGGGGGTTTTTTTCGTGAAAAAGAAAGATGGATCTCTTCGACCTTGCATAGATTATCGAGGGCTGAACAACATCACGGTGAGGAATACTTATCCCTTGCCGTTGATGTCTTCAGCGTTCGAGTGTCTGCAAGGGGCATCTTGTTTCACGAAATTAGATCTCCGCAACGCTTATCATTTGGTTCGCATCAAGCAGGGTCATGAGTGGAAAACAGCGTTTAATACCCCCAGGGGGCATTTCGAATATTTTGTTTTTCCTTTTGGGCTTTCCAACGCCCCCGCAGTTTTCCAAGCACTCGTTAATGATGTGTTGCGAGATATGATAGATCAGTTTATTTATGTCTACCTGGATGACATTCTGATTTTTTCCCGTTCTCTCCAGGAACATGTGCAACACGTCAGACGAGTGCTCCAGCGGCTGCTAGAGAATGGGCTTTTTGTCAAGGCGGAGAAATGCGTGTTCCATGCACAGTCTGTTCCCTTTTTAGGACACATTGTGTCGGTCGAGGGGGTGCGCATGGATCCAGAGAAGATTAAGGCTGTGGTAGATTGGCCAATCCCGGAGTCTCGTAAGGCCCTGCAGAGATTTCTGGGCTTCGCTAATTTTTACCGGCGTTTTATTCGCAATTTCAGCCAACTCGCCGCCCCTCTGACGTCCTTAACCTCCTCCAAGACTCCCTTCAGGTGGTCGAGTGCTGCACAAACAGCATTCACAAAATTAAAGGGCTGCTTTGTTTCAGCCCCCATTCTGGTGACTCCTGATTCATCCCGGCAGTTTGTGGTGGAGGTTGATGCGTCGGAGGTGGGGGTGGGCGCTATCCTGTCCCAGCGTGCATCTTCGGACGACAAAATTCATCCTTGCGTGTTTTTTTCACACCGATTATCTCCCGCAGAGCGTAATTACGACATTGGTAATAGGGAGTTGTTGGCTGTCAAACTCGCTCTGGAGGAGTGGCGTCATTGGTTGGAGGGTTCGGGGGTTCCCTTTATCGTTTGGACCGATCATAAGAATCTTAAATATATCAAGTCCGCCAAACGACTTAGCTCCAGGCAGGCTCGGTGGGCATTATTTTTCGGACGGTTCGACTTTACCATCTCTTATCGACCAGGTTCCAAGAACATCAAACCCGATGCGTTATCCCGTCTTTTTTATTTTTCCGAGCGCAATACGTCTCTTGAGCCCATTGTTCCTCAGAGGATTTGTATTTCTGCTGTGACATGGGAGATCGAGAGCAAGGTTCGCACTGCCTTGAGAGGGGTAACGCCCCCGCTCGGATGCCCACCCAGCCGTTTGTTTGTGCCGGAGGAGATTCGGTCTGACGTCATTCGATGGGGACACTCTTCCAGAGTAGCTTGTCATCCGGGGGTGAGTCGTACCTTATTTTTAGTTAAACAGCGATTCTGGTGGCCAGCCATGGCACGGGATATACGTGGGTTTGTTTTAGCCTGCTCTGTTTGTGCTGTTTCTAAGACTTCTAA
This sequence comes from Danio tinwini, assembly GCA_903798205.1. Classification (NCBI taxonomy): domain Eukaryota; kingdom Metazoa; phylum Chordata; class Actinopteri; order Cypriniformes; family Danionidae; genus Danio; species Danio tinwini. The sequence continues at coordinate 138,831 of CAIGQZ010015273.1, forward strand.
TCGCCCTCCCGCTGGGCTCCTCCAGCCTCTGTCAGTACCTTCGAGACCCTGGTCGCACATTTCGCTAGATTTTGTCACAGGTCTCCCGCCATCTGGTGGCAATACGGCCGTTTTGACCGTTGTGGACCGGTTTTCGAAGGCTACTCACTTTATTCCTCTGCCCAAATTACCTTCAGCCAGAGAGACAGCGGATGCTGTCATAAATCACGTCTTTCGTATTCATGGCCTCCCGACAGATGTGGTTTCTGACAGGGGGCCTCAGTTTGTCTCTAAATTTTGGAGAGAATTCTGTCATTTATTGGGGGCGACTGTAAGTCTTTCTTCTGGTTTTCATCCTCAGAGTAACGGACAAACGGAGCGGGCAAACCAAGATCTCGAGCGTATGTTACGTTGTTTGGTTTCTCAGAATCCAGCCTCTTGGAGTTAGCAGCTCCCATGGGTGGAGTACGCACACAATTCAATACCAGTGTCAGCCACGGGCCTCTCTCCTTTTCAGTGTAGTTTAGGTTACCAGCCACCAGTTTTTCCCAGTCTGGAATCTGAATTAGCGGTTCCCTCTGCTCACGCCTTTGTCCAGAGGTGCCGACGCACTTGGAGAAGGGCCAGACAGACCCTCCTCAAAGTGGGTGCGCACACCAAGGCTAAAGCCGATCGCCACCGGTCTAAGCCTCCCGTTTACGTCGTCGGTCAAAAGGTGTGGCTTTCAACCAAGAATATTCCTTTGCGCTCCGTATGTAATAAACTTGCACCTAAATTTATCGGCCCATTCACTGTCATCAAGATCATTAGTCCGGTGGCAGTCCGCCTTAAACTTCCTCCAGCGTATAGGAGAATACATCCCGTGTTTCATGTTTCCAAATTAAAACCCGTTTTTCATGCGGCCATTAATCCGCCAATGCCGGTTCCCCCCCCGCCGCGTCTCGTAGATGGGGAGACCGTTTATTCGGTTAAGCGCATTCTGGACTCGAGACGGAGGGGGCGAGGATTGCAGTACTTGGTGGACTGGGAGGGTTACGGTCCAGAGGAGAGAAGTTGGGTTCCTGCTAGGGACATATTGGATCACTCTCTTATCGATGACTACAATCGCCAGGTCAGTTCTTCAGGGAGCACCAGGAGGTGCTCCTAGGAGAGGGGGTACTGTCACGGTTGCAGGTTTGTGCGCTTCCGGATAGTCTGTTTTGGTCACGTGGGTTTGTTTTGTTTTGGTCGTCCACGTGTTGTTGTTATGGTTTATCACATGGTTGTGGTACTCAGCTGCCTTGATTAGATAGACAGCTGAGACTCATTTTGGTGGCTATATGTGGGTTACGCTCCCAAGTTTCCTTGTCAGTTCGTTGTGATCGTTCATGTGTCTTTGTCTGCACTCAGGACTGTGAGGAGTGACTGTTTCTACTGGACCCCGTTTCGCCTGTCTGTTTCCCGTCCTCCCACTTCAGTTATTGTGACCCTTCTGTCTTCTTATAGTTTATTTTGACTGCGTCAATAAACTATTTACTTGCATATTGGATCCTTCCTCAGACTCTTATTTTCCCCCACCGTTACATTATTCTTGTATGGGTACAATAAGGTTGTATGTATTAGTAAATGTTATTGCATTTGCTAGCATAAACAAACAATGAACGATACATTTATTTATACATCTTTGTTAATGTTAGTAAGAATTTAAAAAAGTTCTTCATGTTTATTCATGTTAACTCACGATGGCTTAACTAATGTTTACAAGCATGATTTTGGATTTAATTAATGCATTAGTAAATGCTGAACTATGATTAATTATGCTGTACAAGTATTGTTCATGCTTAGTTCATATTAGTTAAACCATTAACTAAGATTAACTAATGAAAATATTGTAAAGCGTAACTATTGTATGTGTGTTGCTATATCTGTTATATCTGTATATAGTTTATATTTATTTTTGTATTATATTTATTTTGTTATATTTGTCAATGTGTTTATCAAACAGTTCACCATAATCTAAGTGTTTAAGGTATTTTAGTCATGCAGTACGTATTATCAATATATTGTACAATGATGAAGTATTTTGTACTTGATTTCATTATTGGACAAATTAATATTGGCTACAATTGTACAGGCTAAAATAATAATAAAAAAATAATTTAAAAATGTCCAGTGGACCGACCGTGGGCCGCCAGCAGATACTTATTTAAAACCAATAAAATGGCGGACCACTGTCGGAAAAGCGGCGGAAGCCGCCGGTGGGCCACTGGAATAACGATGAGCAAATTGCCGCTGGACCACGGGCGGCGCCCGCCGGTGGCCCGCCGACTTTGCCGCGGCCCGCCGGTCTTATGTTAGCTGGGTTAGTTCATCCAATTCACCTATACTGCATGTGTTTGGACTGTGGAGGAAATTGGAGCACCCTCACGCGAAGATGAGGAGAACATGCAAACTCCATACAGAAATGCCAACTGGCCCAGCTGGGACTAGAGCGACCTTCTTGCTGTGAGGCGCCATTGCTAACCACTGAGCAACCTTGCGCCCTAAAAGTGCATATTTAAATAGAAAATTAACTCAATTTATTATTTGCCAACTGCCTGCTGCAAGAGAAAATAACCTGTGCAATGAAGTTACGATATGAAAACCTATACATTTTCCTACATCACATTCTGGAAAATAAAATGAATAAAAGCAAATTTTTTTAGCTGTGTTTAAACATTATAATCAATTCAATTCATCTTTATTTGTATAGCACTTATACAATGTAGATTGTGTCAAAGCAGCTTCACATGGACGTTTATAGTGAATTGAAACAGTGTTAGTTCAGTTTTCTGAGTTTAAGTTCAGTTCAGTTTAGCTCAGGTCAGTGTGGGTTAATAATCTCTACTGAGAGTCCAAACACTGAAGAGCAATTCCATCGATGCGTAGCTCTACAGATCCCGAACCATGCAAGCCAGTGGCGACAGCGGCGAGGAAAAAACTTTACCAATTGGCGAAAGTGAAGAATTTAAAAAATTTCGAAAGAAACCAGGCTCAGTTGGGCACGACCATTTCTCCTATGGCCAAACGGCTTGTGCAGAGCTGCAGTCTAGGCGCAGAAAGCTGGACCTCAGCGAAGACTCGTCTGTCCTTGGAGCAACACAGGAATCAGTCTCACGCTCTCCACCATGACCACCACAGCAGCAGCTCAGGATACGGCCTGGTCCAGAAACCTTGGGATCATCTCGTCGCTGGTCTTGCATCTGGCACTGCATAGTCTGAGGGCCTCGAGATGAGTACCCCCAGGTGGAAATACAGAATAAGGAGAATAATTAGCGTAGCTGCTGTTCATAGTGTATATAAACAAGAAGTAAAATCCTGTGTGGGGCACATCATGCGTCATACCGCTATGTAAAGTGTATGCTTTGCTAAAAAGATAGGTCTTTAATCTAGTTTTGAAGAGTGAGAGTGTGTCTGAGCCTCGGACATTGTCAGGAAGGCTATTCCAGAGTTTAGGGGCCATAAATGAGAAGGCTCGACCTCCTTTACTCGATTTTGCTATTCCAGGTACTACAAGAAGCCCTGAGTTTTGAGTTCTTAAAGAGCGGGTTGGGTTGTAGCGAGACAGGAGGTTGGTTAGATAAACAGGAGCTAGATTATTTAAGGATTTATAGGTAAGAAGCAATATTTTAAATTCAATACGAAACTTAACAGGCAGCCAGTGTAAGGAGGATAAAATTGGGGTGATATGATCATATTTTCTAGACCTGGTAAGAACTCTGGCAGCTGCATTTTATACTAGCTGAAGTTTGTTAATAGAGGATGCTGGGCAGCCAGCGAACAGAGCATTACAGTAATCCAGCCTAGAAGTCATAAAAGCATGAACTAGCTTTTCTGCACCTGAGATGGATAGCATACTTCGCAATTTAGCAATATTTCTTAGATGAAGGAAGGCAGTTTTTGTGACATGGGATATATGATTTTCGAAGGTTAAATTGCTGTCTAATATGACACCCAGATCTTTTATAGTAGAGCTAACTTTGTATCCCTCTAATTGCAGGTCGAGTTGTGAGAACTGCTGTGTACAGGATTTAGGGCCAATAAGTAATAATTCTGTTTTGTCTGAATTTAAGAGAAGAAAGTTGTTGGTCATCCAGTCTTTAACATCTTTATTACACTCAGTTAGCTTAGACAGTTCAGACATCTCATCAGGTTTAGTTGAAATGTATAATTGAGTATCATCTGCATAGCAGTGAAAACTGATCCCGTGTTTTCTAATAATGTCCCCCAGGGGAAGCATGTATATTGTAAACAGCAAAGGGCCTAACACTGATCGTTGAGGGACCCCGTACTTTACTGGCCTTAGTTGTGAAAGCTGTCCATTAATATTCACACACTGGTAACGATCAGCTAAGTATGACCTAAACCATTGAAGAGCCTGTTCTTGGACACCTGTAGAATGTAAGCGGCCTCTGAGAATATTGTGGTCACTGGTGTCAAATGCGGCGCTAAGATCTAGTAGAACTAATAGTGAGATGCACCCTTGGTCAGCAGCTAAGAGTAAATCGTTGGTTATTTTCACTAATGCGGTTTCCACATCATTAATGTAAAAATATAATTTAAATAAATGCCAAAAGATTAATCAAAATGAATCAGTGAAATACCTGGTTTAGTAAATTGATTAGCCCCTTGAAGTAAAACATTATAAACTTGCTCAGGTTCAAGCAATCCCCTTCCATATTAAATTTTAGGTGAGTTGCTCCATCTGACATCAGTGGGAGAGGTGTTGATTTCTTTATAAAAGAAGCTGTTTTTTGAAGTCACTATTAATAGTGCATGGTAGGCTACTGTAAAAAATTATCAGGGTTGGGAAAGTGCTTTCGAAAGACCTTAGGGATAAAATAGTAGAAAGTCACAGGTTAGTAGAAGGCTAAACAATCTATCCCAATGAGTACTGTTCAGAGCATCAGTAAGAAGTAGAAAGTGCATGGCATCACCAGCAAATTGCCTAGATCAGACAAATGCAAGTCTATGCAAATTGAATGACAGAGACAGGAGCAGCTACCAGGAGGCCAAAGCCAACTTTGAAGGACTTGCAAGGCTTTGTGGCTGGTTCTAGTCAGTCTGTGCATGTGGCAAACAATTTATTTGCTTTTCAAAAAGCTGGCCTGAATGGCAGGGTGGCACATAAAAAGCCTTTCCTAAAAATAGTCACACCCAGTCTCACTTGTGCTATGCAAGTACTCCTTTTGATGAGTCTGATACTTTCTGATACTTTAGCAAAAGGTGCTATGGTCTGATGACACCAAAATTGACCTTTTTTGTAACTCATACACACCTACTATGAAGCATGGTGGTGGGAGCATTACATTGTGGGAGTGTTTCACTTCAGCTGGAACTGGACAGTTGGTCAGGACTGAAGGGAAAATAGATGCTGCCAAGTACATCCAAATTCTTGAGGAAAACTTGTGTCCCTCTGCTAGACAACTGAAGGTGAGCAGGCCATTCACCTTCCAACAAGCTAATGACCAGAAGCATACTGCCAAAACAACAACAACAGAATGGCTCCAGTGTAAGATGAGCAATGTCCTTGTTCTTGAAGGTGAGTGGCCATGTCAAAGCCGTGACTTAAATCCAGTGAAAGTAAAGTGACTAATTACAAATACTCAAATTACTGTAATTGAGCAGTTTTTCTCAGGATATATATTCTCTTGTAATATAATGAGTAATTTTAAAAATGTGTACTTTTACTCTCACTTGAGTACATTTTTAGTGCAGTATCTGTACTTTTACTCCACTACTTTCTTTTAACCTGCAGTAACTACTTTATTTTTCTTGTCCATGGGGATTAGAAAAATCAGTCCTGTGATTCCTGTCCAATCAAATCGCACATACCTTAGAAGGTAAATCACATCATAATGAACTACCTTAAGACGTGTGCACTATATAATTGCAGCAAACTGTTTGGAAGTATTAAAAGTGTCCATGAAGATGTTCAAAATCTTTACGTGCATTGACCGAGAGACCGTTTAGATGCATGTCACTGATGAGAAGATGACGGATGTTTACTGACCAAAATGGCCTTAAACACTCAGCAGGCACAGGACGTCAACATGACGTCTGATTGACGTTGAACCCTAATGTCATGGGGACTTTGCATTTTGTTTGGAAATGAAATTCGGGTTGACATCAGAACTCAACGTCAGGCCAATGTCCAATGTCCAACCTAAAACCAACCAAATATCAACGTCTATTGATGGTATAGCTTGACATTGTGTGGACGTTACCCCTATGATATCTATCAGACATTGGATTTTGGTTGCCGTACCGAATGAATAAATGTCAGTATTTGTCGTCATATACTGTATGACGTTGGTTTAAGATGTTAGCTCAACTCTGGATTTTGGTCACTTTCTAACAACCTAAAATCAACCAAATATCAACATCACAGATACGCCACACAGATTATCAGATTATGGGTAATTCTCATCTTGTTCTTTGTTTTTTCTTGTTTTCCTTCCTCTTCCTGCCAGTGTTTGGAATTTGGACTGTTCCTTGCATTTTTTTGATCATTTGCTGCCTGTATTTGTGTTGACTGTTTAACTACCTCTTAATACTTCAGTGGTTGTGTTTTTGCTTATGTCCTTTTTCTATTTGCATTAGCTGTTCCTCTTTCCATGTTTGTTAGCAGTTACTGGTTATTTCACTGATTATATCAACTGGATAAAATTTTTTGTTGGTTTGAACCATCTTTACAATGACATTATTTTGTGTGTTTTTGTACTCCGAATTGTCCCACAACTGCATAAAAACATGTATACAAATTTGAGTAAGTATAAGCATTTCACCCTTCTAATATGTATTCATGTTAACGAGTATATACACTCACTGGACACTTTTTTAAGTTGAACCTACTAATACCTGGTTGGACCGCTGTTGCCTTCAAAACTGCCTTAATGCTTCATGGCATAGATACAACAAGGTACTGGAAATATTGCTCAGAGATGTTGGTCCATGTTGACATGATAGCATCACGCAGTTGCTGCGGATTTGTCGGCTGCAAATCCATTATGCAAACCTCCCGTTCCACCACATCCCAAAGGTGCTTCATTGTAATGAGATCTGGTGACTGTGGAGGCCATTTGAGTACATTGAACTCATTGTCATGTATAAGAAACCAATCTGAGATGATTCACACTTTATGACATGACACGTTATCCTGCTGGAAGTAGCCATGAGAAGATGGGTACACTGTGCTCATAAAGGGATGCACATGGTCAGCAACGATACTCAGGTACTGTAGGCTGTGGCGTTGACACAATGCTCAATTGGTACTATTGGCCCCAAGTATGCCAAGCAAATATCCCCCACACCATTACACCACCAGCCTGAACCGTTGATACAAGGCAGGATGGATCCATGTTTTTATGTTGTTGACCCCAAATTCTGACCCTATTATCTGAATGTCACAGCAGAAATTGAGATTTATCAGACCAGGCAATGTTTTTCTAATCTTCTATTGTCCAATTTTGGTGAGCCTGTGCATATTGTAGCCCCAGTTTTCTGTTCTTAGCTGCAGGAGTGGCACCCGGTGTGGTCTTCTGCTGCTGTAGCTCATCCGCCTCAAGACCTGACCTAACTCTGACCTTTAACATCAACACTGCATTTGCGCCCACAGAACTGCCACTCACTGGAAATTTTCTCTTTTTCGGACTATACTCTGTAAACTCCTACAGATGGATTTTTTGGAAAATTGCTGTTTTGCAAAAAAACATGAGGCCACTGCATGTTACACAGAACACTGTGTTGTCAAACACATTCAAAGATCCAATCTCTGATCATTGACAACTCAAACTGTCTTTCCAAAACAAAAGCTGGTGGCAGAAAACGTTTTCCTACACAAACACACGACTTATATCAGTTTTCATAAATTTAACAGTTTTCATATATTCTTTACAGGCTTGTCTTGATTTAATTAAATGTGTTAATAACTAATACAAGCATGTGAACAGCTCAGCTTGGCTGGCAGAGGAGTTGAATTACTGGTTTTGATTCACCACAGTCTACTACACCAACCCCCCACTTACTGTCCAGTAGCATGAAGGCAGGTGCTCAGAACAGTAAATATACTGAAAACTGTAGGCCCTGAGGCATCTCTGGGAAGGTAAAGGGATGTGCTGATCAGCTCTCAGGAGTCTTTGCCAACCTGTGCAACCACTGAAACAAGGTTCAATTCCATCTTACTGTAGCTGAAACAGCTAATTGAATATATGCACACAGACTTTTAATTTTCAGTCAGCTCAAGTGCTTCCAGTGAACTGTCATTCTGTTTCAAATTCTCTGCATTTATAACCGATTTCTTTAAACATCTGTGATCTTCACTGCCTGATTGAGATATGATAAAAAGTGGGTATCAGAGCGGGTAAGAAGCACTAAATTAAATTTCATTGTTCTGTGCCATGACTGTAAAATCAAAAAAATTTTTTACCACAGTCATTTTAGTAGAGTTTCTGTGCTCGCTTTTTGCTCCTGATGGCACTATGTTTAAACGGTCTTTCATCACATTTTACTCTTGAACAACTAATTGAATGCTGAAGTCTGTTTAACTGATTAATACTCAAAAATATTTTTGCTTGTTCTAACTATTAAAAAAAACTATTTTTGTGAGTTTTTTGGGACAGCTTAATTCACAAAAAAATGGCATTTGTGCTGCTTGTTCAAACTACTTATTTAAAATTAGCTGAATCAATTTAGTTCTTGAGTTTTTTAGGACAACTTAATTGTTTTATGTTCAATTCACTTGAATTTGTAAAAACCATAAAGTTAACTTAATCGATTTTCGTTAGGACGACATGAAGGAATTGTGTGGAACTCAGCATTTTTTGTAGTGTATATTTAAATTACATTTCATTGATGCTGTAAAAGGAACCTTATGAAATTAAAAACAGCAGTGATGGAAAGTACTTAAAAATCATACTAATAACATATAAAGTAAAAATACCATTACTTGCCTAAAAATGTAGTGCAAGTAAAGTATTTGTTGTAAGTATTACTCAAAGTATGAGTAAAAAGTAGCCCTTTCAAAAGTACTCAAGAGTAGTGAGTATTATGCTGTGAATAGCTGATGCATTTACATGCAATTTGTGAATGTATGTAAACGTAACATTCTGTAGTGCATTTAGTTATTGCTCAGCAGGCACACATCATAAGATGTTAATATTAGGTTAGATTTAGGTGACATCAGGTGACCAAAATTCAAGTCTATAGCCAGTGTCTAAGGACAACATTATTTTGATGTTCAAAAGTGACGTTAAATGACGTTGGTAATCAGTTGATTTTAGGTTGTGTTAGAAAGTGACCAAAATCCAATGTTAAGCCAACATCTTAACGTCATATTGACGTCAAATACTGACATTTTTTCGTCAGGTATGGCAACCAAAATCCAACATCTAATAGATGTCATTAGGGCGTTGCACACCGGATGCGCTGCTCAGCGCTGCGACACGGCATGCACATAACAGTTGGAAGTATCTCACATCAGACACAAACATTCGCACGCTATTTAAAATGAAACTATTCAGATGGCGCTCTGTGGCTCGGCAGAAATATGAACAGTGTCCTGAGTCGTAGCTGGGCGCTAGAACAGCAGCCGACTTACGGCATCGGTGTGTGTACCCTGATAGAAATCTGTCATTAGAATTCCAAAATGCATGGCGCTCCGTGGCTCGTCGCCGAGCTGCGTATTCGTTGTGCGACCCCCTATAGTGGTAAAGTCCACACAACGTCAAGCTGTAACATCATTAGACGTTACCTTGATATTTGGCTGATTTTAGGTTGGACATTGGCATCAGCCTGAGATTGGGTTCTGATGTCAACCCAATTTTCATTTCCAAACAAAATGCAATGCCCCCATGACGTTGGGGTATAATGTCAATCGGACGTCATGTTGACATCTTGTGCCTGCTGGGTGTTTAAGGCCATTAAGGTCCTCATACAGTAAATAACCGTCATCTTCTCATCAGTGACATGCCTTTAAACAGTCTCTGGGTCATCGAGTGTAAAGATTTTGAACATTTTGGACACTTTTAATGTTTCCAAACAGTTTTGAGGTAGTTCATTATGGTACAATTTACCTTCTATGTGCAATTTGAGAAAAAATAAAGTAGTGACTGCAGGTTGAAGGAAAGTAGTGGAGTAAAAGTACCGATACTGCACTAAAAATGTACTCAATGGAAAGTAAAAGTACACATTTTTAAAACTACGCAGTAAATTACAATTTCTGAGAAAAACTACTCAATTACAGTAATTTAAGTATTTGTAATTTGTTACTTTACACCGCTGGAAAACAGTCACATAAAAGTTCACCAGAAGTTTATTGGTGGCTGAAAAACACTTGCTGTGCATACAGCCCATTGTCTTAATGACTAGTGTTGGGTGTCATTTGGGGTTATTTCGTTATTTTGGTGCGAAATTGATACTTTTAAAATGGTACCGCTGCCAAAACGGTGCCTAAACCGATGCTTTTTAGCCACAAAATTATTTGACAAAAAAATACTTTAATCATTATAATTGAACAATAAAAAGATATATTTATAATTTGTTTAAAGTAAACATCAATTCATATTTTATATATTTGAATTGCATTCATATATTTCTTTTGATCATTTGTTTGTTAGCATAAATGCAAGATTTCCATTATGCTATTAACTTTACATTAGCTTACTACTAACCTGTGGAAAGGCTGTCATCAAAATCAGGGGACACCTTTTTTCTTGGTTTGGGGCTTGTGACTACTTTTACATGGACATCAGTGATCTAATGATTTGCCTTAATCTGAATAAGACAAAAATATGATTCAGGTGTTTACATGAGTTGCTTTTTGAATGTTACATTCATGATTCCCAGTTACATGTAATATAGATCTATCAACGTCATTGCGTCACCAGCCTATAAATGTTTTCTCTGCAGTTTGTGTCTGTGGTTCTTTAAGATAATCAATAATCGCTGTTTATGTGGTAGACTCTTGATCAGAGTATTGTCTTAATCATATTGAAATCAGAGTATTGGTGTCCATGTAAACATACTCAGTGAAAGTGCCAGATGATGTCACAAGCTGTCAAAGAGCACGTTAACATGGACACCAATAATTAGATTTTAATGCGATTAAGACATTACTCTGATTAAGAGTCTACCATGTAAACAGCGATTCATAATCGAGAATCGAACTAAAGAGAAATCGGATTAAGACGTGGAGTATGCCAATTTTAGTCGCATTATTGAAATGCAGTGCAGACATGTAAAGACCTTAATCAAACTATTACCATCATATTGGACTTTTTGCTGCGTTTTGCGTTTTACACACACACACACACACACACACACACACACACACACACACACACACACACACACACACACACACACACACATAAACAACACTCTTTCAGCAGTTTATAGTTGGATCAAATATCTCATTTGTCACAGGGGGCATGCATGAAATGTTCCCGAATGAAAGTAAAAGTGCCAAACTGCAGTTAAAGTCAACAAATTAAAAATGAAACACCCAAAATTACATGAAACTCCGGAGAAAATGTGGATAGTGCGGTGACGCAATGATATTAATCGAATTATGTGATATAACTTTAGCTCCTTAACCCCCTTACACACAATTTTTGTGAAGCATCTGCTGCATGTTGGTGTGTCAGAATCCTTGCTTGTAAAATATAGCCATACTTTAGAATGCGTTTAAGCACATTAGATGAATGCGATCATGCGTGTTGATGAAGGGAGTCGCTTACCGCATGCGCCGTACTGCGCGCTTTGCCTTCTATAAGCAACAAGAACAAACGCCTGACATTGCAGACGGTGTCCGTATGCCTGAAAGCTGTTTAGAATTTAGTATTTAGAGATGGTGTGACACAACGCGTACTTACGTGTGCCTTTGATGCACCCCTTGATGCTTCTTATGTTTTAGTTGCATCACCAGTGGTACTGCAATTAGGCACCGAATTTCATATGCTGATTTGGTCCGGTGCATACCAGTTACAAAGGTACCCAACCCTATAATGACTATCGCCCCATCCCTCTCACATCGAATATCATGAAGTGTTTGGAGAGGCTGGTAATACATCACCTTAAAACCTGCCTCCTTCTTCGATGCACATGGATTTGCCCACAAAGATAACAGATCAACTGAGGATGCAATAGTTAGCACATAGGGCATCTGTAAAATCAGGACAACCATATGTTAGGATGCTTTTTAGTGATTACAGCTTAGCCTTTAACACTATCCTGACCTAGGACTTCCCACACTCACTTTCAAACTTACTGCCTGACTGCCCCCAGACTCTTTGGTCCTCATCTGTTCTCCACCGGTAGACTCAATATTGGCTCCCTCCAAGGGTGTGTGCTGAGCCCATTTCTGTCTCTACAAGCAGGATTGCCATCCAACCCATCACAAGAATATGTCATCAAATTTGATGATGATACTACAAGGCTGTGTCTAATCTCTATGAGTCTGCCTACCCCACAGAGACAGGGTGGTGTTCAGCCAACAACCTGGCACTTAAGACCATCAAAACAAAGGAAAATATTCTTGATTTCCAAAGGCACAGGACAGATCTTGTTTCTTTCTACATCAATGGAGACTGCGAAAAGAGAGTTGAGACATTCAAATTCCTAGGCACCATCAACTCAGCAGATCTTACATGGTCGGTGATCACCACAGCTATTCTAAGGAAAGTACAACACACATCTATTTCCTGGTATGGCAGCTGTACTAAGGCATAAGGTATAAAAGTGAAGTGAGCCTTGACAAGTATGGTTTCCCATTCTTGAAATTGATCCACTGCATTTAACCCATAGTGCAAACACACAAGTGAGAAGTAAAGGCACACACCCAGTGAGGATGCACCGGACCAGTGGGCAGCTTTTGCTAGTCCCTTGCTCAGGGCCATCTCAGCTGGGTATCAAAGATGGAGAGAGTGTTGCTTCACATTCACTTGCCCCATCTTTAGTTCCTGCCAGGACTGGAAATCGAACTTGCAACCTTTCAATAACAAGTCCAACTCACCTTTACTGCCTCAGCAGAGCTCAGAACAATGAAAAAGACCATTTAGATTCAGAATCAGTCCAACTTGATGTTCTCTGGATAATAAAAGTGCATCACACTGAACACACACATACACTGATCAGTCACATACACTCACACTCACTGACCTCTTCCATACTTGTGTATGTTCATTCATTCATTTTTTTTGGTTTAGTATGAATCAGGGGTCATTACAGTGGAATGAACCACCAACTTATCCAGCATATGTTCTACGCAGCGAATGCCCTTCCAGCCACAACCCAACACTGGAAAACACCCATACATTCTTGCATTCACACACAACAGACAATTTAGCTTATTCAATTCACCTATACATGTCTTTGGACTGGGGGAAACCAGAGCACCCGGAGGAAACCCACACGAGCACGGGGAAAACATGCAAGCTCCACACAAAAATGCCAACTGACCCAGCCGGGCCTCAAACCAACTTTTTTGCAGTGAGGCGATCGTGCTACCCACTGCACATGCACACAGGGCCCAACCTGTGCAGTGCACATGCACTTTGTAGTCTTGGATATAATGGCCCGTTTCCACTGAGTGGCACAGTATGGTACGGTTTGAGTCACCTTTCTCAAGCTTATGTTTCCACTGCTAAAAAGGTACCAATGGTACTCTTTTAGTAGGCGTGGTGTACGACAAAAAGTTTCAGTCAACATAATTTTCACTCGAGAAAATGTCTACAGTAAAGCTGTACGGGTTGTTCACATATCATATGAGAAGCACTTCTCACAAAACAGATGCTTTATACACATAAATACTTATATGTATAAATGTTCATTACTAACTTTTCTATGAAAATGAGTTGATTATAATTGCAGATCAATGATAGTGTGAAATAGCCTACTGTAACCTCTGCAATTATATGAATAAACAAATAAATACAACATATATGAACACATACAGACCCTTACAGTCTCCGATATGTTATCAATTACAAAAAAATTACACACAGCATGCATTTAGTCCTTATTTGAGTTAAAAAAACAACAAGAAATAGAGCCCAGTCAGTGCAAACCTCTCATCTTTTATCTTCAGCAGCACTCTGTTAGAAAGTAATTCCATCATTCCGAGTTCATAATAGTCCAAAAGGTGATGATAATAGTTAAACATAGCAGTTTGTTCATGTATGCTCATGTTTTTCCGGCTTCTGCTTTATTTTTTCACACGTAACTCTTGCGTTTGTCGCGCTTGTCAGTTTCTGAAGGGATCGGGTTTCAAAAGCACGTCAATAATCAAGCGCACATTATTATCATCAGCTTAAGAAGTTTGTTATTTCAAATATGGACGTGCACGCGAGCACAAGCCAGAAAGCGAAACAGCACGCGCTTTAGACTGGCTTGTAAAACCTACAGGGCACAGGGTTCTACTCTTCTTTTTGGCTTTGTGGCTGTTCATCAAGACAACGACAAGGTTTGTTTGAGCTCGGGTCAACCATGACTTGTTATTATATGTATATAATATTACGGTGTAATGTCTCGGCTGTGTATTTAAAACATGGCGGTTCCTTTGTTTTCATTCTGGCTTGTTGCAAGAGCAAATGATGTATCTCTGTAAACCAATAGTGTTCAGCTGCGCGTCTAGCTCCGCCTTTTGATACCCTTGGTACCCTTTGCAAAGGCTGACAAAAAAGTGGTACGGTAAGTTTGGTTTGGTATGCCTTTTGACAGTGGAAACGGCCATTAAAGCGTACCGAACCGAACCGTACCGTACCGCCATAAAGTGTTCTTTTTAAAATTACCCAATCCACCCCCTGCTCTTCAATTCGCAACCTTTACTCAGATCTCATGGTCACAAACTTGATAGTCTGATCAACAGTCATTTAGAAAGGACAAACACCTTGCATTAAACAACAGTTATGTTTTGCCACCAAACAGTGTTATTATTATGTAAGCATGAGAGTATTGTGAATACAGTCACATCTCAAGGTTGATATACATGGTTACCACACAATTATAATAAATATTACCAAAACAAATTGTATTAACATAAAGTTGGCTGAAATGTGTTCTATAACTTTTTTTATCCAATCAGAAACAGCCATTATGCGTTGTATAAACTACTTTTATTGATACCATAAAGATGACCTTAATTTGTGATGTCTAACTATCTTTAATAATAACGTTTTATAATGATTTTATAATTGTTTTTATAATTATTTATTAGGGGCATGACTAGTGTACCAACTATCCAAACAAGTGAAAATACAAATAAAATCAATTGCTCCCTAAAATTGAACTGGGATTTTTAGCAGTATACTGACCGTTTTTCAAACATTTACTGATAGTTTTATTATATCTTTTTTGCTTGAAGAATTAATTAAATCAACAAAATCCTCAGTAAGCGCTAAAAGTCCTCCTTGAAATCGGTTCACTTGTTCATTTTGATTTAGATATGACCAGAAGAGTCGTGACTCGGTATAACTGATTCAGACTGATTCAGACCAATGAGGCTTCAAATCATAAGAAAGGTTCAAACGGGTCTGTGAATCGTTCGCTTGATTCATTAAAAAAGAATCTGTTCAAAGCGCGAATCGGACGTTACATCGATTTTCCCGCCCACGAGCAAAACGATGATGTCATAGCTGGCCATCTTTCTTTCTTTCTTTCTCTCGCGAGGCTCTTCGCGCGTGTACCGCCACACCTGCTACCGGCTTTTCTGAAAAAGTATGCTATAACTTTATAACCTACACCAAAACTGTTAAATTCTTCAATATTTCAGTAATACGCGTTAAATACACGTTTAAAGAGAAGCATTGACCTGTTGGTGTAAAACAGTTGACGTTATACGATAATTGACAATGCTAGTCCAATTAACATGTCATTTCTGAGCAACCTGTTGATTAATAATTATCGTTTACATTACTGTATATTACTGTAATGACGTTAAAAATAATAATTTGTTAAATATCGTCGCGTTTTACGTTAGGTTGTAGTTTGAAACCGTTTAAATTTACTAGAACTGACAGACTTCGAATTTAACGTTAAACCTAGATAAGTTAACGTTAAGCGGTAAATTCTGATGAAGCACGTTTGCTGTCTGTAACATGGTGTGTTTACTGACACTGATATTGTAAAATATTTTACCCTCAGATCTCACCTAAATCCACCCAATATGGATGACTGGGAAGAAGATCAGGTAAGCCGAGCACGTTTTGCTAGCATCACGCAAACAGTGGTTAACAGAAAGCCACGTGTTCTCTTAAGCATTTTAAGAGTTGTGTTGGGAGCACAAGTCATTTTTGTTTTATTCGAACAAGTTAAATGTAACTTATTTTACGGTTTGTTTTAAGTAAGCAAATTACAGTTCCAGTAATGTAAATTATAATATTATTTGAGGCATAGTAATGCGATTAAATTGGTTACTGTTAACTCAAACCGAGTAACTTGTACGTTAGTAGGATTCAAGCCTATTTCCAATATATTAATGGTAATTTATTTACTCTTTTACAGAGTCCTGTAGTGTCTTGCAGCTCAGGATTTGGTAAGTTTTTTTTTTTTTTTAAATAAACATTACTTGGTTAAATAATTATACAAGTTGTCGGTTTACAGAAATTGCTTAATCTTTTTTTTTTAAGCGATAACATTAGTTCACCCTAAAAATAAATCTATTCATCATTAAGTGGTTCCAGACCTATTGAGTTTTTTTATTCTGTTTAACACTAAAGATATCTTGAAGAAAGCTGAAAACCTGTCACTTCCATAGTAGGAAAAACAAATACCATAAAAGTCAATGGTTACAGGTTTCCAGCTTTATGTAAAATGTCTAATAAAATATTTTAAGTAGAAAACAAAATCTTAGTGGGTTTGGCGTAGGCTACTCTACCTACTGTCTATCTACTCTATGGTTTGAAACTTTTTTTGGTGCTGAAGTTATAAATTAAGGGCCTCATCAACTTTCATAATGGGAAAAGAAAAGTAAATGAGTATCAAAATATATAATTTTGTTTTTAACAGAAAACTTGTAGGTTTTTGAAAAAGGGTGAGTAAATGCTTTTTTTTAGCTATCCCTTTTGCTGTTATGGTTTGCACACTTGCAAATTTTATTGCATATATTTAGTATAAAAGCCATCAACAAACTAATTTGTAAGCATAACATTTTATTTGTATTGTACAAAGCGAATTCCAACTGTTTCTTTGCTACAGCAATGTAAATTCTTGAAAATTATTTTTAAAAAGTCTGATAAATAAAAACCACATCTTATATTTCAAGAAACAATAGCTTAAACTTTTTTTAACAAAGTAAAAACCAGTAGATTAACAGTTTAATTCAGCACCAACTATAATGCACATCCTGACATTCTCACAGCAGACTTTTGTTATTGCGTGGTTGAATCCAAATTAGACACCACGTGCTCATTAAACTTTTTAATATGATCTCTGCATTAGAACTGTGAAAGTAGGAAAAATTTATTTGGGTGCAGTACCATACATTATCACTAGATGGCCATATTACTCATACTATGCATATCCATATCCTTTTATGGTCAACAGTGGAGCCTGGTGGTCATCACGTGGTAATGTTAGGTACTGTCCAAACCAGGGTGCCTAAACTTTTTCCTATAAAGAGCCAAAAAGCAAACTTGATTGAGGGCTGTGGGCTAAATGCATACCAAACCATGTAAATATATATATATATATATATATATATATATATATATATATATATATATATACACACACATATATACGCACACACACACACAAAAATAATAATATTTTAGAGCCTGCGCATGCGGTTTAATTAGGGATGCTCAAAATAATCGATTAACCGATAACCGAAAGGGTGCATTTTTAACTGATTAATGGTATCAGTTAAATGAGTAAAAAAATAATATTTAATATATTTTTAAAGTTTGGCTGCATAAGGGGCCGATCACAGCGAACGTGCTTTTTGCGTCGAAAGGAGCATCTGTTGAATGGTTTACTAATGGCTGCGAGTGTTTTACGCGCTGCTTATGCGCCCTGGGTGCGTCACGTTTTGCCGTTGTGTGCTGGAGCGGAAAAAGCGTGTTACGTCAGTCGCGTCTTTTTCATTCTTCAATCAAATGAAGGCACTACAGGGTTTCTGTTGAGGCGACAGCAGGGTTAGTGTTGTCAAGGCGACTACGGCAAACTTTTAATGATGGAGGATAGACTTGTAGTCGCTGTTTCAAGTTATCCAGAGCTGTATTACTTTACAGATCTTGAATATAACAATATTATAAAAAGGCGATGACTGACAGCAAATAAGCGCCTTATTTCTGTTCCTGTATGTTGTTGTTTCACTTTTTTATAACAGAAAAGTTCTCATTTGGCCAGCTTTTAAACTAGGCCCTTTTAGACTAGTAGGCATTTTAATATTATGTCCATGGTGTGATTTATGCATGTGATGTATGCAATAGTTTTATATTAGTTATTGGTTACATGGCGGATATTGAGCCCTCTCTCTCGTTAACATGCTTAAATACTTGTGATATATGATAATATATAAGCTTTTTTAGTCCTCGTGTATGAGATTTAAGGTTTGCAACTCTTCTGAAGTCTGTTCTAAAATGAAAGCATCAGAGTTAATGTCATTCGCTATGGTTTTTAATGTGCAACTCTTATTGACAGGTGAAAATCCGATCAACTTACACTGCAGACAAGAGGGCACAGATCGGATTAAAATCTGATAAATTTCCACATATGAACAAGGCCTGAATCTGATTTAAGTAAATCGGACTCCATGTTTTTTTCCTGCTTGCATGTTTATGGGCCATATCCGATCTGTGCCACATGAGAGAAAAAAATCTGAATTATTTCACTTGAACAATGCAGTATAAATGCAGCCTAAATGTGCAACAAATGTTTAACTCACGGGACAGTAACACAAGCAAATACGTGTGTCTACAGACTTGTTTTGCTAAAAAGCAAAATGTAAGGAAGAATATTTCTGGTCACAGTTCGACACAGATGAATTGACAAACCAGCGCTGATGCTGATGGCCTCTGTGCTGCATGAAGTTGTGTCATAAACTTAAACAGTCTATTGATGATTTCGTGTACAACCAACTAGGCATGGGCCGGTATAAAATTCTGACGGTATTGTAATTACTGCTCTAAAAAAAATTTTTTTTTAATTTCTGGGTAAAAAACCATATTGAGTGCAATTATATTTTATTTTGAGAAACATTTAAAATATTTTAGAACAGTAAACATGTCAGGCTAAATAAATTGACTTCATTTGTTTCAAAAACAATTTTTTTTTTACAATTAAAAGTGGCATCTTTGGATATATTTTCTGCTGAAGATACTGTTGTCCTAAAAAAAAAAAACCCACAAAAACGCACACATACCTTAGGAACGGTATAGCAGAAAATATTATGTTTTAAAACCTTGACTTCCAAAACCGCGGTATACCTTAAACGGTTATCGTCCCATGCCTACAACTAACAAACCAACCTTTTTTCCATTTGCAAAATTTGTTATTAATAGTTCTTATATAATATCAGTTTTTTTAAATAGCCTACGTAATCTACCAATCAAACAAATCCAAAGATTTCGCACAAACTTGGCACCAAACTGAGGCTTTCATTTTACAGCAAAAAATTTGTACAGCAACAAAATTGTTATATAAAGTCTACATATGAGCCTTGAGGTTTATTGTCATTTTTTTTTCATCACACGCAGACAATCTTTAATAACTTATTAAAAATGTTGACATCGGTTTCGTGAAATAACAGCGCAACATTAATTAAATGCTTATTTCCTGTGGAGCGATCAATTTGAGGTAGCCTGATTATTTTTATTTCATTGAAGAAAAAACCTTGATTGGACAAACAGCAGACCCTCAGCTTCCTCCACTGTACCAGCTCCATCTTCTGGTCCAAATGTTTTAAAGAGCCCCTATTATGAGTTTTTGAAAATGACCTTCCATGTAGTGTGTAACACCGCTCTTAATGAAGTGAAATATCCAGCTAATGCTTAAATCTGAAAGTGCACAGTGTTTTAAACAATTGATTCATTTATAAAAGAGTCAACTTGGAGTGCTTCAAATGAATCCTCTTGATGACGAGTCTTTAGCCGTTTTGGCGTGACGTGGATATTACACTTAAACCCCACCCAATTGTTGCGCGTGCAAACTCGGGAAAATTGAAACCTGCGGTCCTGCCCACAAACAGTAGCAAAGAAAAAAAGGAAGACAAACACTGTAACCGACGCTGTTTAAATTGTCATGAAGATGTCGTGGGATATTCTGCTGGATATTATTGGAAGTGTGAGGGGAAAGTGTTATTTTCTCTACCCAAAGATGTCCCCTGTACCAGCCTCAGTTTTGCGACTTGATTTTTGTGGCGTCTGCGTATCGATGTCTGGATGACAGCGAGAGAGAGATGAGATCAGACCTCAGATTCGATGTCTGGCTGCATGTCGCAATTACTTTACTGCAGTTTTTAAAATATTGGCTCATCTAAATTAACTACATTTGATTAAAAGCCGAATATTGCCAGACAACCAAAGCAACTTTCGGTTTTAGAAGAGAGCGGCTTTAGTGATAAAAGACGCACAGGATAAACTCTTGTCGGCCTTTTCATTATTGATTTTTTTTTTATTTTTTAACATTAACCTCATAATAAAGTGCAAAAAAGAACAGCTGAACTTCGGAAAGTGATCACTGCGGTTGCTGCGATGGTTGCTTTGTTTCTCTGCAGTGTGCTTTGTCAGTGGCGCAGCATTGCTAAATCACTTTTGTTTAAAAAAAAAAAAAAGATTATTTATTATTAAACATTGCAAGATGGTTGCGTGATTTTTAATTTATTTTTTTTAATGAGGCGCTTTTGCATTGCATTTTGACACTAAATCATCCGCCATTCTCTTTCTGTAAATTTGAATCGTTCTCCTCGCATGATAAATGAAATATGAAGCATTGTAACTATGTTCAGCTAAGTGCATGCTCTCGTCTTAAGTAAATTATTAAGAATAAAATTTTCCATTTAATTCAAATAAATATTTAATGAAAAAAAACAAATGCTTAAAATAAATAAAATGTGGGCTCGGTGTCAAGGTGGAAAAGTGATGTCTCCGGTGTTGCGTCTTAAAACCAGTAACAGTCAACACCGTCTATTGTGGCAAGCCTAATCTCTGGTCCAAACAGATAATAACTTAAAAGGGCTTTATTAAAAAAGAGCTTTTGAAATTTTTTTTTTTTTATCTGTTTCTTAGTGAATATAGGCAATGTATTTTGGTGCATATAACAAAACAGATTTATTAAACATATATTTATTAAAATAATATTTTAGTCACTAAACATATTTAGAAATTGAAAGATAATACAATTAAAGCAAAATATTGCAAAAATTACATTCTACACTTTGTTTTTATTTTTTTGCTTTTGATTTTTCCTTCCTATTAAATTAGTTTTTTATATTTTTCTACAAGATATCAATTTGGGTGTGCTAGTTTTTGGACTGTTATCGTAAGTAAAGTTTTGTAAAGTTTTCTGGCATTTTCAGCTATTTTAAAAATGTGCCATTAATTAAGATTTATATATAAGGTAAGAAATTGAGTAGATAAAACTACAATATGCCAAATAAATACAGTAGGAAACTTAACATTAATCCACAGATCACATGCATTCCGAACTGTGGGTTGTGATCTGTATGGATCACTGATCAACTGTGATCCGTTACATCCCTAATAAATTGGGTCTCACATCAGACAACTCCATTAAATTCTACTAGCCATGTTTTTAAAATGTTAAAATAAATAAATTACCACAGTATTTTAAGTGAAGTTTCTGTGCTCCAGGCACAATGCTCAAATGGCTGTTCATTTTGTTTTACGTTAACGATAATTTCTGTTTTCCCTCGCTATGTTCCTTTTTTCCATTGCTCTGTCTCTTTTCTCCTTGGTTTGTTGATACCATGACTTCTAGTGGCCATCAAACAAACTACTGCTATACAAGTGCTACACAAACAGAAAGGGATGAGTTACATGGATATTTTTTAACTAAATGTTGATTACTACTATTTTAAACAATATTTTAAATCTTATCTTCCTCTACTTGACGAGGCGTCTAAAAATGCAATATTCATTTGTGAGATGCTGCAGAAAACTCAACTCGTGCAAGTCCATTAGCCGCATTTACACACAAAATAATGGAAATATAAGACTAATCTCGTGCACATGCAAATCAGATTCCTTTCTCTATACACGCACAAGACTGAGCAATTGTTTTCCAGTGCATATGCTGTTATGGATAGACAATACTAGCATTTGCATTGAGATTTCGGTTTTGAAACCTACTAAATCTATACAAGCAATTACATGCAAATGTCAACCTTGCCATGAAAAAAAAAGTTTTCGCCAAAATAGCTAAACCATTTCTGCATTTTTTTGTGTAGGCTTGTATTATACAGTGCTTTAAAAATACTCAATGTCTCTGTCAATGTTTTCAAACAATTATATTTGATTTACAAATGTCACACAGGTGGCAATTTCACATCCGTCACATCCATAACGGAAAAGTGTCACATCCATAACGAAGCTTTTTCCTTATAAATGTAAAATGAAATAAAATCTGTCATGTTTGTTCTATAGAGATTCAACTCTTATGTTGATTAGCATTAGTTTATTTTGGGTTGTGCAGTTTAAATCACAGAATTTCTACAAAGTATATTGTATTACTGTAAACTTTGACATTTTTCGTCACATCCATAACGCATGTTTATTTTCCTTATTTAAAATATAAAACATGTTTGCAGATTGATATTTTTCTGCTTACACAACTCTGTGGTCAGTTTTTAAAAATATAAACAGATGTTTCAATATGATATTAATATACTTCCTCTGTCAATTTATGATATTTTACTAAAAATGTCACATCCATAACGCTGGAATTGCTCATACACAATTACTGTTTCTGTTGTTTGAAGGTTGGTCTTGATTATAAAGTTTTATTTCTTTTGTTTTGTACTTTTACATCAAAAGTAGCTTTTCTTTTCTGTAACTGATTGTATCAAAACACTTATGCCTATTAAAAAATAATCAGAAAAGGCAAGCACTGAGGATTTGTTATAATTCTTGTTGTGCCATACTCGTATCGTACCGTGACCCCAAAACCAAGGTTCATACTGAGGTTCATGACCTGTGTACTGTTACACCCCCTGTATGCATGTGTGTATTTATGCATGTATACAAGGCTATAAAGATGACTAAACCAAGTTAGCCTTAATTCACATTGTTAGTATATTGAAAACAGCACTGGGTGACAATATACGGGTTTAAATAAACTCCAGTTGCACTTGTATGTTGTCAAGCAAAAAAAAAAAAAGAAAAAGTGCTATTTTATTTTATTTTTTTATTGTCAAATGTGGTGCTCTTTCTTTTACTTGCAGGTCTAGGCTCAAATGGTTCTGGAGGATTCAAGAGCTTTTATACAGGTTCACTCATAGATTCTGTCTATAAAGTCCACTACCTGGAGTCAATTCAATTCTAAAATGCATGAACATGCTTTTAAAAGTTTTTTATAATCAAACTGTAGTGAGTATCTAATCTATATCGACTCAGTTTGCCATTGAGACTGCAAGACTAAAATTGTGTGTGACAAGGGCTCTGAAGCGCTTGTAGTAAAATCAGATCAGCAATCTGAAATTTTCCTTTTTTACATAAACCGTTTTAAAATTTAACTTAACACTGCGAATTTGAGCACATAACTCCACGTATAATATTTGTCAGTAAATAAACTAAGTCACTTGTGTAGCACTACAGCCTTTGCCATCTGCCTTCCCGATAACATGACTGATTCACATTAGACTAGCAAAACTAAAGTAAAATGCACAAATAATCAGAAAATAGAAAGTTTATTTGCCCTACTCACACCTGGTTTTAAGATTGGCTTTTGTCTATCCAATCACAAATGTCCAATCATGGATAATGTTAACAGGTTGTGAAACATTGAGCTTGTCCACTTTTGACTACTTCCAGAGGGATTTAAAGGCATTTGAGGATTTAAACGTTATAAATATGAGTTTGTGTACCATTTATGTGACATTTAGTGCCATACTGAAAGTGAAATCAAATAGTTAGCTCCAATCTTGAAAAAAATAGGGCAGTCTATATTGTCTCGTGTATTTAATTTTTTTGTAAACTAGCTGCTGTGAACTAGATAAATGAACAGTTAATGCATGTTTCAAGTATTTATCAGTTTTAAAGCTTACAACTTAAGAAGCTGCAGAAGCTAAGGCTCAATCCCAATTCTACCCCATAGCCCTTACTCTTACCTTGTCCCAATTCTTTGTAGCTTTTAAAGCGTAGGGTTAAGGGGAAGGGCTGCATACCCCTCCAAAGAGATTTTTTAGGACCACACTCGAAACTAAGGGGTAAGAATTTTTCAGAATACATCAGCCACAACGGTAGCATGGCTACACCCAAAAGTCAGATGTAGTACAAATTAGTAATTTTTTTGTAATTTATTACAAATTTTTACAACAAACAAGCATGTTTTAATACATTCATAACAGCATTTGTGTTTTACCATCATGCTTAAAAACGCTAAACTAACCACAACCCTAATAATAACTCTTGTATAGTAGTCCCACAATATTATGACACTGGAATACCCTGTCAAAAAGACGAATACCCTGTCAGAAAGACAAAAAGCTGGGAAAGAGCTTTTTACAGTTTCTGCAATAACGCTAATGTTGTTTTCGTGTGTTTACATAGTTGAATATCGCCATGGTTTAAACTCACAGTACAGTTACAACCTTATTGCCACCACATATCGTTATAACATGATATATGCCTTCTGTGATTTTCCTGAAGACAAATACCAAAAAATAAAGCAACTGGGATAACTACAGCAGTCGCGATTGCCGATCTCTTATAAAGCAAGAGATTGCATTGACATATGACGTGTACAGGTGATGTAGTGGTGTCCCATTTCTTAGGGGTACATTTTAAAGCCTTTCCCTTGACACTGTTTCAAGGGTGAAGGGGTAGGGGTACAAAAACAGAATTGGGATTGGGCCTAAATATTTGCTCTTGTGATGCTAATTATTTAGTTTTCCTCAATTAAGCTAACAGGTGCTAATGTTGTCTTAATTGAAGCTCAACACACATGCATCTGATTTGAGGTGAATGTTGTGGTAGAGTTTTTAATGAGAGCAGTCTAATTAACAGTTGTCATTACCATTAATCAACTAGACAAAATTAAAACACATACTTTAAATTAGAATTAAATTATGAAATCGGTCATAGCAAAAGTAGTGCATAGCAAAGTTTGCAGTTTTATGCCTATTTTATTTATAAACAATATTGCAAATTTAATTTCACAATTTCTATTACTAAGATCAAGCTGCTTCATACTTTTAGTTTATTAAATGAACTTGAGCCATGTAAACCATCCTGTTTAAATATTATTAATGGTAGATAAGGTGATGTATTCTATGCTGATTTTATTTCAAATGGTATTTGTGTTACAGTAGGGCATTATTATTTTTTTCAATAGTGGACTGTGCACTGCGCCCCTGTGTTATTAGGTTTTGGTGTGTTAATCTTATAAACAGAATAACTTAAAAGTTCATGATCCGCACTCGTTGAGTAATTTCTTTATATTTCTTAATTTCACATTGTTTAAAGAAAAACACAAAACATTTCGGCTCAACGCCCGGATCAGTGTGCACACTGTAAAATGTATTCTAACCTAAAATCGTGACCACAGAACATTAATAAAAACCAATACAGCACTTTTAAGAACTGTACCACCCCCTACCTATGTGGACAAAAAATATAACAATTACTTGTAAATCAGTAAATTGAATATATATATGAACACACAAACTAAAAAGGTTTTATTAGGTACTAATAAATACTACTAATCATACATTATACTAATTAATTGAGCAGTCTAAATAAAAAGGTACATTTCATTTCTAAAGTATGCAGGTTTATACATTACAAAAAATAATTACTCCTGCTGTGAATTTTGTTCATACATTTCACTACTAGAGGTGACCAATGAGGGAGACTGTGCAGCACAAGTTTGGGGAGCACTGATGTGAATTACAGAATAAACTTGGTTGATTTGAAACCATTTTAGCAACACAATTTACCTCGTGTATGACCAACACTGCAGGAATTAACACTTTTTATTTCAATTTTAGGAGGTGCTGGAAATGACAAGTCAAACAGTGAAGGTTTGTTTCCGTTTTTCTCCAATGTTTTTTTTTTTATGTAATTTTTTTTTATTTGTAATGTAAAAAAAGAAACCAGGCAGACCACAACAAAAATGACTGAACAACATTTTGATTAGCTTTTTTAATTTTTTAAACAGTCAAAAAAAGTATTTGCTTTCTGCAGCTTGAGGAATATAGTGAGAGCCATAATGTGGTGAATGTGATTTATATAACTTTAATTTTAGTTGTTTAGTGTTGTACTATTGACCACGCTGAACCACAAGTAATTCATGCCTGGCTCGTGAACACAAGCTATTATTGTTGTGAGCTTTTAGGTTTGTGTGGCAATCAAAATGCGAAAGTCTGGACAATATAGTTACAAGGCATGCCAATCAAATTAAAAATCACATCCATAATGACACTAAATGTATTGACCTAGCCTTTCTACTAGATTTAGTTTGTGGTGCCATGATTAATGTAAATGCTCCAATGTCTGATTTAGACTGTTCAGTGTAAGGCCTTTATCGAGACAGAGAACTATAAGGTCTACAAGTTCACATTTTTAAGCTTATGTTGAAGAAAAATTCAGGGAATGCCATGTCACTGTGATCCCTAATGTAATTTTATTATTATTATTATTTTTCTTTTCTTGTGGCCTATCATTAAAAGTGCTTGAAAAAAGCATACAGATCTGAACATCTCAAATGTCATGTTTGCAGGTGCTGAAGGCGGTTCATGGAGGATGACTGGTGATTCGTTCAGGGGCAGAGGTAAGAAAGGGGAACTATTGTTGAGTCTGCAACAAAAGCAACAAAAACTTAGTCTGCGTGAAATCAAATTGCAATGTTTATTTTGCTATTTCACAGTTATTCTCATGAGCAAATTTGTATGTAGCCAATTTGCATAGTGGGAACACTGGTCTTATATGGCATGTTTTCAGGAGGCAGGGGAGGATCACGAGGAGGTAGAGGAGGCTTCAGCAATTCGTTTAAATCAGGTGAAATTATATGCATGCTTGATTTGAAGCGATCAGTCAAATTTGGTTGAGCCAAAGGAAGATGCGTGTGGCGCTTGCAGAGCTTACACACAAGCGCTAGAGATGCCCTTGTGCAGACCAGTGCTGTTGTGTTGGTGTTTCAGTTACTGCAAACTCCGGAGTTTCCCCATGCTGCATCAGTGGTAAAATAATTACAAATGTGTGTTTTACAAAAGTTATGTTTTTCTAAAGCAGCATACGCTAGGCTTGGGCAGTAATATGGTATACCGTGGGATCTAAAAATAGCAACTGTATCAGTTTCAGTACCGTTAAACCGTCATAAACAATGCACTTGTATAGGAGACGAGTATTAAATATTTATGTAATGCCTAAAAATCGTATGCATGATTGTCATCACGGGACAGTGTGGAGGAGAGGGGTGAGGTAAGATGAGTCGTGTGTGTGTGTGTGCGTGCGAGTGAATGACAGAGCGTGATGTGTGTGTTTATACAGACAGCTTGTTATAGGCTAAGTTTCTGGACTCTCGTCTAGCTGGTTTTTGGTTTGGTTTTGCTGTTCGCTAACACATAATCTCTCCCCCTTGTATATAATATTTTACTACTATATTTATATAATATTTAATAAACTTTCGGCTGATTTTTAAAAAAAAACTTAACCTACTGCAGGACTCGCCGCCCGCACGTCACTGTTTCGGTGAAGTTTTCCATGTTTTTGTTGAGCGCGGCATGGCTTCAGGTCTAATCATCACAAAAGTAATTATCAACAGCGTCACATTTGTATTTGCTAAGAACTAACACAATGTTGCGCTTGTCATATGTGCTTATTGTTTTCTGATAAGAGTTTCAGTTAAGACATCGCTGCTGCGAGTCGGCAATAGACTATTGCTGTAATATTAAATGGCCTATTTGATCTAAGACTTTTCACTGAGCTCAGTAATGTTCTTTGAGAAGTTATTAATAATCTGTTCAATAATTCTTTAATGCCAAAACAAATAGCAAAATACAGATTGTAATTAAATTTAATAGTTTAAAGAAATACAATATATTTTAATGTCCCCTAT
>CAIGQZ010015273.1:177063-202102 GCA_903798205.1 Danio tinwini
ATGCATACATACATACATACACACACACACACACACACACACACACACACACACATTTATGATACCGGTCAAAAGTTTGGGGTCAAGGTCATGATTTTTTTAAGGAAAATTATTCAGTTCATCAAGGCAGCATTTATTAAATGTAAAAAAAATGTTAAATTGTTAAATATTTATTTTTTAATAACAGCTTTTTTATTGTATGTAGTTTCAAATAAAATTATTACTCCAGTCATTATTGCTTTTATTACTATTACCATTAAAAATAATAATAATAAAAACAATAATTAATAATATAGTGATTTCTGAAGGATCATGTGTCTCTGAAGACTGGAGTAATGAAGCTGAAAATTCATCTTTATAATCACTGGAATAAATGATTCAATTAAATGATAAACTACTTTTAAACAATTATTGTATAGTGCAATAACATTTTACAATTTTACAATGTGTACTGTATGATGAAATGAATGCTTGGTGAGCAGGAGAAACTTATTTTTAAATATTTAACAATCATACTGACCCCAAACTTTTGACCAGTTGTGTATATATTTTATAAGCGAAAATGTGCACTTAAAATTTGACACCCACAGACATAATCACCAAATATAAATCAGAGAGGTCAGACTTTCTCATACAGAGTCCATTTCAGTTGTCAAGTTTTGTAAAAAATCTATTGAATTAATCAATCTATTAAAGAAACGTTGGCTAGAATTCTGCATTATAGGCTTTAATTATAGAGAGAAATAACAGATGAACCGAGCATCAGATCATGAAGCAGATCAATGTTGATCTTTCTTTTGAAGCGGCACGGATTCGAGCACGATTCCTGGACTCGCATATGCCAAACGAACTGCGCTAAATAGGGGAAACAAGACAGATTCCGAAACAAACGTCTATGTGTGAAAGCACCCTAAGATTGTATTTGCACGCAATTGACAGACAGTCGCAGCCAAACATTTGTGACAAGGCAGCACTCATTCTGTACACTGGCCCGAGCGTCTCCCATGCTGGCCTCGGGCCATCGCGCTAGGATTGTCAAAATTAATAGTTTCATCGGGACAATTCGGTATTGGTTCAGTAATAATCATAACCAGTTATGTACTGACGTCATTTATCTCACATGCGCTATGTCGCCATAGCATACTATGGCGAGGGAGGCGAGCCACGAGCGCGAGTATTTACAACGCTCTAACTACAAGGCTTAGAAAGCAAGCGGGATATTTATATTTGTTTATTTGCTATAAATGCTCGTGTTATTTAAAGGTACTGTTTATATAGCTGACTGTTTGTATTAAAGGACAAAATTGTTTTATAAATATATTTATACATTTTAATACAAGAATTGCTTTGCTGTGAAGAAAATATAAAACTGTATGGAAAGAATCGTCAATGCACCATGATATTGAATTAAACCGAATCGATGGCATGATAATCGTAACCAAACCGTGAGACCAGTGTAGGTTCACACCTCTACATGGGGCAGTACTTATTGTCGAGCCCAGTAAAGGAATATTTAATGCAAACACTTAACTGCTTGTAACCTGTCATAACATGAAGCACCATTAGATGGAGAGTTTACAAGTTAACTGAACAAGGGGTGTTGTACAATTGCACATAACAGCTAAAGTACTACAAAATTATTATTTTTTTTTTTTAGACTTTTGAGGAAGCAGGACTTTGTGATTCACTTAGCAAAAATGTATCAAAGTCTGGATATGTGAAGCCTACACCTGTTCAGAAACATGGCATCCCCATCATTTCAGCTGGACGAGATCTAATGGCTTGTGCTCAGACTGGATCAGGAAAAACGGCAAGAACAACCTCTTATGACTGTTTTTTTTTAATTGTTTAACTTTGTCTTTAAATATTTGTCATATGCTGTGGTTTATCATTAGTCGTAATTGTTCATATGATGATTGTTTGATCACTCAGGCGGCCTTCCTGCTGCCCATCCTACAGCAATTTATGACTGACGGTGTGGCAGCCAGCAAGTTCAGTGAGGTGCAGGAGCCTGAGGCCATAATCGTGGCTCCTACCAGAGAACTCATCAATCAGATCTATCTGGAGGCCAGGAAGTTTGCATACGGGTACACTTTACACTATTTAGATATTTATTTTTTATGCATGTATTATACACAGTTGTTTTTTTTTTCTTTGTTTTTTTTCTTTAATCTTGCTAGCTGATCTTTGGCTAATTTGGTTCAAACAAGTTTGTGAATCAGATTAATGTCTGGATGAACTGATCTGAGATCGTGGAGTGTGTTGTGAAGGACAGAACATGATCAACAATGCAACGATTGGCTGACGGCACAGCAGTGTAATGACATGTTTAATTTTCAATTATCCATGTGAGCAAAATTACATAGAATTTGAAGTAAACGGTTTGTTAAATGATACGCAATAACTTTCCACCTTTGTTGTGGGCTGCAGGCTTTACACTTTCATGTGTCGAGAGTATTTAGCAATTTGTTTAGTTTTACAGTTAGAGCTAGATGTTTAAATTAATTTTGCATCACAAAGGCATTTTGATATTGGTAAAGGTGTCTGCAACTTTTGTGAAGCATCAAATCATCATTATATTAGTCATCAAACCATGTTCTAGACTGCATAAATGTATTTTTTAAAAAAATAAATAAAATTGTGCATGTCTATCATACACAAATTGTACTAAAGCTATTTGTACGCGTTTGTATCTAAATAGTTCATATAAATTTTTTTCTTTAAACGATCAGGTGACAGTCTTTGTACTTTTCTTTCAGAGTGCTGATTGCATAAGTTTTGTTAATATATATTTTTAAACTTTTTTTATATACATAGTTAAATATATTTATTATTTTCCCAAGTTTATATAACTACTAATGTAATAAAATATCAGAATTATCTTAGCTTGAACTGAACCTATCTAATACTGTTTATATGAAATGAGCCTGCTCCCGATCAGGTTCGAGCTACCAAAACTGTTGCTATGTCAACAACTCTTGGATTAGTTTTGAAGAGCGAAACGATCCTGGATCATGTCAAATCGTCAATCTCCAAATCCAGCTAACGGAGTAATCCATGTACGATGAATGGACCCCTTGTCTAATGTTTTGTGGCCTTTCTATCTCCAAAGTATTGTCAAGTCTCTCTTGTATTAAAGTACCTTTTGGAATGTTTACATTTGTAAGATTCTTTAGGTTTTTACAACATTTATAAAAAATAAAAAGCGCTGTTCAACACTTTATTTATTTATTTTTTTTTTTTTGTCGCATTTATTTACTTGAACTCCGCCCATTTTAGATGCGGCTGGGACATTGATTAAACTATTTCAAGTGGACCTGTACTAACAGCAGTAATACTGGAGTTTTTTTTTTTTTTTATCAAATCAAGCCTGCCAAGTATAAACAGCCTTAATTTTGGGATTTAGTTGTTTGATTCTCCACATTGATTGATCTCCACACTTGTGCTTAATAATGAAGTATTGCTTGTAGTAAAATTTTATGGTGCTAAAGCATCCTAACATTTAATCTTGACCTGTCACGATATCTATTATTTGTTGTACAATATATTGCACTGAAGTATATTGCGATTAACAGTATTGTCATTTTAAAACCGTTATATGCCACCCATTATACAATTCCAGAATGACTATATAATAGCAGGGTTCATACGGTCATGAAAAACCTGGAAAAGTCATGGAATTTTGACATGGCATTTTCCAGGCCTGGAAAAATTTTGGAAAAACACAGTTTTGGAAAAGTCATGGAAGTTAGTTTAACAAATATCTGTATACTTAAATTAGGGCTGCACGATATAGGAAAAATCTGACATTATTATTTTTTTGTATTTTTGTGATGTGAATACTATTTCACCAGATGATTTAACAGGTTTATTTGGATTGATTGGGGGGATTTTGTAGAGGGTATTTTGTATCTCGAATAATATATAACAAATAAATTACACGTATAGATAAAATATAGTAAAGGTAAATGAACTAATAGTTTTCTGGTATTCACTATTCAGGTACAGATATTGAATATTCAACACTGCATAGTCTTCATTGTATATTATTTAATATTTATTAAAGTTACGTAATTTCTTGTGGCTGGATGTTTTAAAATTTAAAAATTTAAATGTTCACACAGTTTACTCAAAGATTAATGTACTCACTACTCGCACTTCACTTTCAATACTGTAGGAGCTGTTAAATTATTCTTTGAGTTCATTTAAAAAGTTAAATCAAATGTTTAAAGGTGAAGGGTGTAATGAAAATGGTAAGTAATTTTTGGGTGAACTATTTTTAAAAATGCATGCAGATGATAAACTTTTACTCCATTATGATTAAACTCAATAATAAATTATAATCCTAACATTGGATATCCTGCGATATGATTTATTGCAGATATACACATTGCAATATTGATGCTGAAACGATATATTGTGCAGCCCTAACTTAAATGTAGGTTACATGTCTTCACTTATTTTCTGTCCTTGGCCAAAAACTTGCTCTCACATTGTTGGTGCTGTGTAAGCATTAGCAAAATCAATTTTACATACATAAAAAACATTTAAACAAAATAGACATTACATGAAACATAACGTCATGAAAATGTACTTTAAAGTTCTGGAAAAGTCATGGAATTTTAGTAGTAGAAATGTATATGAATGTAACAGCATCAAGTCCAAGGAAAACATTTTATTCTTATGAATATTTCACTTAATTAATTTTAACTATTCAATAATTAGGCATTATAAAATGGATATCCTAAACAAATAGTAATGCTATCAAAGTGCAAGATAAAAGAAAACGGGCTGCAATATGTGCTACCAGATCTATTTTCAGACACCTACATGAAAATATTCTTAAGTAATTTACAGTAAATACTTTATATATATATATAACACCATACTGACACCTCCAGTAGAGAGAGAGAATTATGTATGGGCGACTATATAGCATCACCAAAAATGATTGAGGACATGTTCATGTATTGTACAATAAGTTTATTTTTTGTTGTGACAGGCCTAATTTGATCTTTAATCTGTGTTGTAGGACCTGTGTACGTCCTGTTGTGGTTTACGGAGGTATAAATACTGGATATACTATCCGAGAGGTGTTAAAGGGCTGCAATGTGTTGTGTGCTACTCCTGGAAGATTGCATGACCTCATTGGTCGTGGAAAGGTCTTTTTATTTTATTAACCTTGATGTTCTAAGCATTTCATAACTGTTGCCATATAGTGATATGCGGTCTCACAGTTGCAGTTGTTTTATTTTCCTTTGTTTCTATCAGATTGGCCTGAGTAAAGTGCGCTATTTAGTTCTGGATGAAGCAGACAGAATGCTGGACATGGGCTTTGAGCCAGAAATGCGCAAGCTGGTGGCATCTCCTGGTATGCCCTCAAAAGAGGAACGACAAACGCTCATGTTCAGTGCCACCTACCCTGAGGATATTCAAAGGTTTGACTCATGCTTTTTTCCAGTTTCTGGTTCTTTAAAATGTTCTTTAAATGTTCTTGTTTATATTTAATTAAAATTATTTTATTAACCTTATGAAATTTGAAACTGTCTGGATTAGAAGACCTTTATACAGTCCACTGAAAACATTTCTTTTTACTTCACCATGGCTTCAGTGGGAATGATTTATTGTACATTTCATGTGTTGCATGATAGAATGGCTGCTGACTTTCTTAAAGTGGACTACATTTTCCTTGCGGTCGGTGTGGTGGGTGGAGCATGCAGTGATGTGGAGCAAACCATTGTTCAGGTGGATCAGTACTCAAAGAGGGACCAGCTGCTTGAATTGCTCAGAGCAACAGGTGAGTTTACATGGGGAAATTGTCTTGGTGCTAGAGGGCTGGTGTCTCTGAAGAATTTAGCTCCAACTTGCCTCTCAACACACCTGTCTAAAAGTTTCAAGTATCTTGTTCAGGTGTTTAAATGGGGTTGAAACTAGACTCTGCACCAAAGGACACTGATCCTCCTAGAACATTTGTTGAATCTTGCTTTAAAGAGAAGCGACAATCCTGCAAGATGATGACCCCAAAGTTGAACTAGGGGAATATGGATGTTTTACAGGGATGTGATTCTTCCGTATTAATATGGATTTTCATATTTTCCGAGCTCAATGGGGCGACCCTTGTGATTTTGCGCAAATCCGAAGTTTTTATTTTTTAAAGGGGGGTGGGGGGGGGGGTCATCATGAGGTTTCTCGTCATCAAAGCAGATGACCTGATGGTTTGCCCCTTTATTGTTCACAAGGTGGAGCAGTAACTGCTTCATTCCAGACGTCATTCAGGAATGTAATTGTAGACCTACCTAGGCTGTTGTATATAATGATATTGTGTAGTCCTATAATGTGCACGTATGAGGAAGCCGCTGATCATGAAATTGTTTTAAAAGGCCTGCGTGTTTATATGCACACTTCTACAGTGCTTCCGCGTCAACAAGCTTGCCCCCCCTAAAATTGGACGTTTATTTTGGAACTTTTAATATAGGAAGTCCTTGGCTAGGCAATTATTGATCAGAAGTTGAGTGCACATAGTTTTACGTTAGAAAATGCAGTCTTGAACTTGCAAGTACAGAACAGATGTAACACATTGATCAAATGTAGTTTTCAGTCACGGTCATGCAAAAGTAATAGTTAACTCGTTTAGTTTGGCCTTCATTCATTTTTGATTTCAGTAGTGACAGCACGAGTCTTTAAACACATTATTTCTTACAACAATTAAAACATAATAGTTTAATTTCTAATAACTATATCTTTCCCAGTCAGCGCATAGTTTTACTAGTTATTTTGCAAGATAGTTGTATTCAGATTAAAGGGTCATGAAACACATTTTTTGAGCACATTTTTTGAGCTGTTGACAGTCATATATGTGTCCCACGCTGCTATAAACACTATTAGGACATATATTGCACAAAGAATGGAAAAAATGTTATTTTTGCGTTATTTTGAGCTAATTCGTTCTTCCGGTTTGAAACAAATTTTTGAAGCTACCTCACGGTCATGAGATACTTGCGTGTAAATCTAGAGTGGAGAGTGGCTGTCTGTCCCAGCGAGAACATAGTGACGTATCTGAGGGTGCGGCATTAATTCATGAGAAAGACTTTGTTCAAACCAATCAGTGCGCTCTAATGTGTATGTTGTGCAACTTCATTATTATGCATGATAGCTCCGGAGACTGTTTACAGTGTTCAGACGACAGAGACGCCACGTTGTGTTGCCAAAACAAGTGAAAGAACTAGAATTTGGAGACATGGGTCGTCAGTGTTGCATTTATTAATGTGCTGCAATGAAGGTTTTGTTTTTATTTTCCCTCTATAAGAGAGCTGCTGGAATCATGTGTGGATTACAGCGCACGCGACAATGCGTTTGTAAGGAACATTTTTTTACCCGAGAGCTTTTCTCCTCTGGAAATTGTGAAATCCGGATTTGCAGCTTGTCTCCTTTTTAAAAAAAAAAAATACAGTTCAAGTGTGATTGTCCCGTCTCGACAGATTTGTTAAGTGTGTGCACGCGTGCAGTGCCCTTTGTTTAACCCAGATGGCAAAGTTACTTGTTACTTCATATCGTCAGCAGTGCTCTTTCAGTGTTTAAAGACAGACCTCAGTCAAAATGATTTAGTTACTAAGTTTACAGTATGTTAATATCACTGCAATATTGTAGTACAATATTATAGACTGAAAGATCTGCTGTAAATGCTGCTCTCCGAGTGTAAACATGTTAAAACAAACTATTCCCGTTGTGCAGGATTTTCGCTGTATTTTGTGACAGGATAGTCTATACACACAGCTTTCTGAGTTGCAGAGAAATGTGAAGGATTTTTTTCTCCAATTCGTCGTGCGGTATCAAACATATAATTAAAAATCCACTCTCCAGCAGTTCCTCGCTTTCAATTTCTCGTTTGTCACGGGCGACATGCAGGAAATGTTCCTGAATAAAAAGTTAAAGTGCCAAACTGCAGTTAAAGTCGACAAATTAATAATTTGGCAAATAATTGGATTACTGATGTTCATGTAAACAGTCACTGTCTTTCTCCCCTGCGTCTGTGTTTTTGTTTTGCCTGTGATCAGTGCATGCCCAAATAGAAACTCCCTTTTTTGCAAATCTTTCCCTTTCCCTCCCCTGACACTCCCAGAGCTTGACACGCCCACTTTCCTAACTTTTTAAACTAGATGTGTGAAAACACCCTGCTGAGATGGGGGTTTCATGGCCCTTTAAAGTCCCTTTAAATATTCTATAGTCTGATTCAGATTAAAGTGTAATTTAAAGATTTAACTATGTTAACCAGGAAAGTTGGAATAATTAGTTAAATTATTGTATAACTGGTTTGTTATGTAGACAATCAAAAAATATACAGTATTCCTTTAAAAGGCTAATAATAGTATTTAAAATAATAATAAAAAAAATGAAAAACTGCTTTTGTTAAAAAACAAACAAACTAAGAAATAAGATTTTTTTATGACAGAAGAATTTTTGTTTTATAGGAAATACTGTAAAAATCTTCTTGTTTTTTGTTAAAGATCACTTGGAAAAATGATTTTAAGTTAATGAGAGGGCAACTGCATCTGTTAAAGTTCACATGTGTGAAAATGTGCCTTTGTGCTAGAATGTTAAAAATGTGTTATCCTAGTACAATACAAAGTTACTTGTTACTAAATCAACATGGAAGATTATTTTGAGTAAGTTATTTAATTATTTAAAATCATTTATTAAGTGCTACAGCCGGGCACCTCAAATGTATTACCTGAAAGTTTAGATGATGGGCTATTACTAATTTTTTTAAATATATTTTATAATTAAAACTTAAAAAGCCAGGACTTTGCTAAAGGAAAGTGAAAGTGATAAACTCTTTCTAGTGATGTATATTTTTTTCAGGGTGAAATGTTAAAATATATTAGGCTACTTTCAACTGGACTTAATATTTTAAGGTCTTTAAACGATTTAATGTCTTAAAATAGTTAGAAATGTTGACTGACTAGTAGTTTTTTTTTATCACGTGGAATAAAGAGTCGAATAAATAACGGGAAAATTTATATTCTGTGGACCCAAGCATTAAATCGAGTTAGTGGCGCCATCTAGCAGTGGTGTGTCGATCTGTACCCACATTGAAGAACAAAGTACTGTATAAACCTAATATTACTTTGGTCACTATAAAACTGCTAAACATTGAAACGGATGAAACAAATTTAACTTAAATTGTGTGGCCAATATAAAATATTTATATAATGTTATTTACTATTATTTTTAGAAGTATTATTTATTTAAACACACATTAATTCATTCATTTTCTTTTTGGCTTAGTCCATTTATTAATCAGTGGTCACCACAGCGGAGTGAACCGCCATCTTTATCCAGCATATGTTTTATGCAGCGGATGCCCTTCCAGCTGCAACCCATCACTGGGAATCCATATACACTCATTCACACTTTTACACTACAGTATATTTTATGCTTGCCCAATTCACCTATAGCGCATGTGTTTGGACTTGTGGGGGAAACCACAGCACCCGGAGGAAACCCACATTTACATGTGGAGAACATGCAAACTCCACACAAAAATGCAAACTGATCCAGCCAAGGCTCGAACCAGCGACGTTCTTGCTGTGAGGCGATTGCGCCACCGTGACATCTACAAATAAATTATATATATATATATATATATATATATATA
Source organism: Danio tinwini (assembly GCA_903798205.1). NCBI lineage: Eukaryota > Metazoa > Chordata > Actinopteri > Cypriniformes > Danionidae > Danio > Danio tinwini. The sequence continues at coordinate 186,719 of CAIGQZ010015273.1, forward strand.
TATAATATTATTTTTTTTTTAAGGGGGTGGGGTCTTGTCTTCCTCCTTTTTTGTCCTCGGCTGATCACATGCCCGATGTTTTAGTCATGTATGACTTTATCCATAAATTGTTCCTGACACCACGCTGAGCAAATAGGTTGTTTTAATGATGATTTTAAGATGTTTCAGGTGGTTATAGGGGCTGTTGTAAAGTTAAATGGCTCTTATCAGATGTAAAAATTAGGGTATTGAATAGGCTTTTCTGTCTACATGCGAGATTTTTTTATTGTAAAAAAAGGTCAAGGACAGGCATCACTCAATGCTCATAAGTTTGTTTTTAACTGTAAAGAAATGTATGTATTTTTTTTCTACAGGAAATGAACGCACAATGGTTTTTGTTGAAACCAAAAGAAGTGCTGATTTCATAGCAACATTTCTCTGTCAAGAGAAGATCTCAACCACAAGCATCCATGGGTAATTTTATTTTACTGGTGTTTTTCACATTTGTTAGTTACAGATTGTGAATTTAAAAAATTTTTTCTCTCCTCTTCCCTCTCTCTCTCTGAACAGTGATCGGGAACAGCGAGAGCGAGAGAAAGCTCTCAGTGATTTTCGCTTTGGCCAGTGTCCGGTTCTGGTTGCCACATCTGTTGCTGCTAGAGGCCTGGATATTGAGCAAGTCCAGCATGTTGTGAATTTTGACATGCCCAGCAGCATCGACGAGTATGTCCATCGCATAGGAAGAACTGGACGCTGTGGGAACACTGGTCGGGCCGTGTCCTTTTTTAACCCAGAGTCTGACACTCCACTAGCTCGCTCCCTGGTCAAAGTCCTTTCAGGGGTTTGTACTCGTCATTTTGCATCAATGACACTTGCAGCAATATGTGACACATATTATGGGTGAAAACGCTAAAATGTGCATTAAATTAATGACTTTAACATTTCATTGAAGTCCTCCTTGGAGTGTTACTAATGGGTATTAAAAAATTTACTTGACTTAAAAAAAAGGATAGATAGATAGGACTGTCAAAAACTTTGAATATTTTGTTAATTTATTAAAACATTTAAAAAAAAAAATAAAAAAATTTCTGTAAATCGGCACGACACATGTAACCACCACAGTTTTTTTTTTCATTTATGCTACAATTTGGACAACTCTTAATTAGGAGTTTTCCTACTAATTGTCTAGAATGCTGCTAGATATCATATATCTGACTTGTGAACTCTTGGGGAAAAATGAAGAACCCTGGAGCTCAGCGAGTTTTTCCGCTTCAGCGGGATTAGTGCAAAGCACAACCTTGTGTGAAACATGTAATGTTAACTAATACAATGCTGCATTCCAGTCAATCAAACGTCAGTCACATTTTCACTTGAGATTTGAATATTTAATAACATTTCATGCTCTGCCCTAGACTGTCCTGAAAGACAGAATAGATAGATATAATAGATAGATACAAAATAGATATATATTGCACTATAAAGAAATTATCTCAGAAATGAGTTTTATAATAAAACTACTTTTTGTTTACAATGCCCGCCCCCCTATACTCGGAAGTGCTACATGTACAAAAAATGTGACCAGAGATCAGTTACAAACTTTTATAAAATCAAATTAATAAGCCAAAAGTTACACCTCAATCAGTGGTAAACAGTGATAAATTATAAATTAATTGCTTTAATAAAAAGTCTTGAGGAGTTTTAGGGTGCTTTCACACCTAGACTTTTGTTCCGGAACTTGGTGCGTTTGCCCAGTTAGTGCGGTTCGTTTGGCATATGTGAACAGGGCAATCGCGCTCGGATCCGCGCCAAAGCACCGCCTGAATGAGGTGGTCTCGGTTTGATTGAAACGAACCCTGGAGCGGATTGATTGTGTGTCTAGGTCATTCCAGACATCCCAAGTCTCCCGCAAGTTCCGGGAGTCTCCTCAAAATATGTCGCGCACCCTTCTCATCACCCCTCCCCACCGCATCCCTCCTCGCTCTTCAGACATGGTGGTCAAACACCACCAAACCACCCCCGACAGCTGAGTGGGACTCTTCAAAATAAACTGTGAAACTCTGACCAATGTGAGGAGCGTTTACTCACACGTGACTTTTTTAGCTGTTTTGGTTCGTTTAGAAACTTTGCTGTGTGAAAGCGAACCCTACCAAGAACAAAGAGCAACAATGTAACAATTTTAATCCGTTTCAGAACAAATGAATCGATTCACTAGTGTGAAAGCACCCTTAAAGAATAACAGCTGGAGAACCGGCAGCCAGATTGTGTCCATACATCAGAAGTCTTAGTATTAGTCTTGGTGATTTGCTGAAGTGGTGATACAAAGATTACACTAAACTGAAGTGTTTTGTCAGGTTATTGATGCACATTTTTACTTTTATTCCCAATTTCCCCTTTTACATGCACATACAGAATAATATTTTAAGTAGTTTGAAAGGTTATACACTTAGGTTAGTGTTATTTCACTTCAGTAAAAAACATGGGATGTTGCTTGTGCATGCCTTTGCCCTCTTGTGGGCAGACGATACAGTATTGTTTCATTTGAGTTGCCTTTTAAAGTTAGAGTATAATTAGAGCTTTGCTTGTATTTAGGAAATTTAATTAGTTTTCAGCAATATTGACACTTAAATAAAAAATGTTTTTCTTTATTGTTAATGTCGCTGGTGGCAACAGACCTTTATACAACAAATTGACATTTCATGTCTGGATTCTGTGATGTGTGTTGTAAACTTCTCAGGCTCAACAAGTGGTTCCAAAATGGCTGGAGGAAGTTGCCTTCAGTGCTCATGGAACAACGGGCTTCAACCCACGTGGGAAGGTGTTTGCATCAACAGACTCTCGGAAGGTATGCCAGAATTTTCTATGTGACTGCCTTGAATCCCTGTCCTGAAATACTTAAAGAGCCCCTATTACACATTGAAAAGGGTCATATTTCGGCTTTATGGGTCTCTAACAACATACTGATATGTATGCAAGGTCAAAAAACACGTTCATGGTCTTATGATATGCATTTATTTTTACCTAATTATCCCAGCGACTCCCATATGAATCGTTCAAAGATTTATTTGTTCCCAAACCCCTGCTTAGCGCGAAGCTAATCTGCGCTGATTGGACCGATGACAGCCTGTTGCCATTGGTCAACAGCGTTCAGCGCGAGACAGTAATATGGCCAGCGTGGTTTATCAAGCCCACGGGTCGCCAACATTGGATCGCAGCGGATGCTCGAAACACGCTTCAAAGTAAACTTACTAACACCACAATAAACAGTACCCGGTTCTCAACAGTGTTATTCAGACACCTCAGCGCCGAAAGCAGTGCAGTTAAACACTAGCATATGTATGACATACATTCAGTTTTAATCCACACAGCAGCAAAAGCTAAACTATTCTGAACCTTGACTGCTGCACGTGTGCAGGATCAGCTAACGGTGGCCATAGCAACGACAAATGGCAGTGGAACGAGCTCACGAAAGCATTGAAATCTGTAAACAAAGCAGCACGCGTCGCACTTACAACGTTGCATTAGACGCGATATGAGAATATAAAGAGTTAACCTGATACAGTACAGGCGGTTACTAGTAACAAAACATGTAGATTGTTTCTATTTGCAATTATTGCTGTGGCACCTCGTCTGTGAACTGCTATATAAGTTCTAAGTGCTTACCTGTACTCTGCTTTTCTAAACGATCACATCCCCAGCCGGGAGGTTGTAGAATCCTGTCCTCTGACAAGCTATCTTTGCGGGCTCCCGCTCTCCATTCGCAAGCCTTTTCAGTGCTGCTCAACAGCCCGAAATCACTGCTCATGAGACTGGGAAATGCTGGAGTACTCACAATCTGAGGTGAAATGTATCTGTGATTTTAGATGAACTGTTTTGGATTGGTCTTAACTGAATGTCATCACTCCATTCATAGCGGTGTACCATATTTCTTAGTAAAAGCATATATAAAAACGTATATGAATTTGAAAATAAGTTAAATGGGGCTATTTTAAACTAAATGCCAAAAACAAAGTTATTTTTAATCTTTTACACCTTTTGAGTTATTATTGGTCCATGATGACTATCCACAGCAAATATAAATACAAATCCTAATGCCTGCCCATTAACATCTAAATTATGAAAATGGAAGTTGACATGGGTCAGAATATATGGAAAAAATGATTGACTTCTTAACAGACACCAATCAAGCAAATCTAAGTTCAGTATCTGCTTTACACTTTTTTTTTTCCTACAATATATGTCTCCCAATCTGCCTCCTGCTGGGTCCTAGTACCCGTTCCATTATCATTTTATTTAGGGGGCTCCGTTAGATTAAGTTATTTTTATGTAACAGCATGAACTGGGGTCATTTTAATTTATTGTTGTATAAGCTAATGCTTATGGGGAATAAACATTGCAAACCTGACTGTTAACCTGTAACTGAACACTCCTCAAACAGATAAACAGAAAAAAGATTGGCATCGGCTCAGCCAAAAGGAGTTAAAATAAAATCGAACAACATCCCTACAATATTTAACAACAAATATAAAAGTTGAATTCCTTTTAATTTCAGAAGTTTATTAACCCTTTTTGATTCTTCTGGAGGTAACTACCAATTTAAATAACTCCTACCACCTTAACTTAGGCCCCGTTTACACTAATGCGTTTTCGTTTTAAAACGCATAAGTTTTGCTACGGTTACGCCATCCGTCCACACTATGCCGGAGTTTTTGAGCCCCAATAACGGAGCGTTTTGAAAACGCTGAAGAGGTCGTTTTCATTCTTAAACGTTGCTGCTCCGTCTCAGTGTGGATGGGGGGGAAAACGAAGACATCTGAAAACGGAGGTGTGGCTGCTGAGATTCACTACCAGATTGGGGCTTTTGGGTCATTGCGTATCCTTCCCTTATTCGTCAAGCCCCTATCACATGACTATAACGCTACCGGAAGACGGCAGACCAGCCTTCACTGTAAGTTGCACAACATGGACACAGAAATAGGAGCGTTGTTTGTACTATTGTCTGTTTTAGGTGCCATTGTGCAGTTAAACTCTGCCTTTTTTACTACAGCAGCTGCATATATTTGCAAGAGGCAAGCTATTGTTCAGGCATTCGCTAATCGCTCGCGTTCATCATTCAACCAGCGTTTGTTGACTAACAATAACCAAATGCCGAGCGAGACGCATGCTTTGTTTATACTTTGATGCGCATGCCCAGAGTGCGCGAATGGTCACGTGATATATACATTTTTGGTGGAGTAGTGTGGACGGAGTTGTTTTGAAACACTAGTGTGGACGCGGATAGTTTATCTAAAACGCAGTTTCAAAACGAACACTCAGTGTAAACCTTGTTGCATAGTTTTATTTGCTTGTTGCTCAGTGGATCATTTGTGTGTGCGCTCAGAATAGTTTGTCAGAGGACAACAGTTCTGGCTAAACATCTTTATCACTGAAGAAAGTCACCTACATCCTGAATGGCCTGAGGATTAAAGAACTGAAAGGCAGTTTTTATTTTAGGATGAACTCTCTTAAAGTTGAGTCTCTGAATGCTGTGGTAAACTGAGTGTCTGAATGGTCTTTTATTTGTAGGGAGGATCCTTCAAGAGCGACGAGCCGCCGCCATCACAAACCTCTGCCCAGAGCGCAGCAGCTGCTGCAGACGATGAGGAATGGGAATAACTGCTCACACCTTCTGTTATTTATTTTATTATAATTTTATTTGTGCAAGTTTTTTTCATTACCATTTCAGTATATTTGTTAATGTTGAATGACTAAAGTAGCATTAGGATAAAGCTGTTTAGAGTCACATTGAATGCTGTATGTTTGATCTCAAGGACACTAATTAAGACCAATACATTTTAGCAGTTTGATTTGATCTTTAGTATCACTCGTTTTGACTGGAGCACAACTGAATCAGTGGATTTGTTTTACTAGAGCACAACTGCAGTAGTGGGTGGGTTTGTTTAACGATCACATTTTAACACTTTGCTAAGTGTATTGAGTTTTGTAAGCTTTGGCCTAAAGGTGTTTCCTACAGTTGAACTCAATCAGTTCTATTGTTAAATGTGACCGTTTGTAGCTTATTTTTCTTGACGTTTCCGTCTTAAAGCCAGTGTATAGAACAAGAAACTTGTTTTGCCTATGTACCTTGTCAGATTAAGGTAATTAAAGTCATTGTTTAACAGACATCTCTTTTAATTTTAAAGTCAAAATGTTGAAAAAATTCAGTCAAGATGCAGTCAGTGACTGACTGTAACGGAGTGGTGCTTCCTCACTAGCTGAAGTGGCTCAAAATAAAGACGGATACTGGTGCTTCTGTATGTTTATTTGTACCTTCAAGTTGTGAGTTTTTGTCCAGTTTCTAGACATTTGAGCAAAAACTAAATATAAAATTACTATAAAAGAAACTTGTACTATTAGAGGGAAAAAAACTCATTGGTCTTAACCCTAAAAACTACAAGTTCTGGTAAAAGTTGCATTCACATATTTATAAAATTTAACATTTTGTAACACAGGATATGTTGCCTGTTTTGGGGTATGAATAAGGATTATTACAAAATATAGATACGTTTTATTTTATTCAAACTATAAATTAAATAATTTTGTCCATAGCTTACATTTGGTTCATAACGACATGTAGTAGGAAACTGAACTGTTTATTTACCATGGTTTACATTTTAAATGTTTTCATAAATATCAAAATTTATTGTAGATCAGAAGTATAGAAATCAAAGGTTAAAGAATATATATATATATATATATATATATATATTTTTTACAATAGTTTTAAATGTAGTGGGCATTAATTGTGTTTTAGTTAATTTATACCCCAAAGAGGGATACAAACAATAGTCAAGATTGTCGTGTTTTGAATAAAATACCAAGTTGTCTTGTGTCTCAATAAGGTGGGAAATGGCAATGAATTAATTTTCTGATTTGTTTTGCTTTGTTTGGGGTTGAAATTAACATTTATTACTTGTAGAAGTTATTGTTTAGATGAACCGTTGTTTACACTTAAATATATTTGGCAAGTTTTAAAATAAGAGGGCAAGGCAGAATCACAATTTTTAACCACAACAAAACAGCTGGTCAGTCAAATTTGATTTGTACCCTTAACTGAAAACATGGGAAATGCAGCTTATAAAAACCATTCAAAAAATCCTATGCCGTTTAGCTTGGTTCCATCAATATGTGTGTGTATGCTGTTTATTTTTCAACTCTTGACTGTTTAAGGGTTAACTTAAAATTAATATAGTTTTCTGTACATAATGTGAAAAAAAAACTAATTCATTTTAAAAATCACGGTAATGGATAAAAGATTTAACTCATATCGGGTACTTCTAGAACGAAAAAGGGTTTTATGAAAAGTCAGGTGTAAAAATAGACATGTTGAAAAAAATGAACCATCGTTATCTTAAAATACCCCAAAGTAAGTTGTGTATTTATTTTGGTCAACATTCCACATAAAATGAAACTACGTATATTATTTTACCAGCATAACACATTATAATGAAAACAAAAGCATCACCGCAAGAAATGAGGTCAACCAGCAGAAAATATAACTAATTTGAAAACAATTATAAATTATGTGTAATAAAAAATTATGCTAATTGTATTAAATAATACTAAAATTACAAAAAAAAGCTTTCTTGTTAGGTTCAGGCGTTATGCGTTTGATCAAGATGAACTGTTCTCAGAACAGCTTCCACTGCGAACTTCCAGCGTAAAACCCGCCCGCTCTTGAATTGTGGGTAATGTAGTTGTCGGAGCGCTTTCGTACCTTCCACATGCGTTGTTCGCCCGTGAAATCTACACTACTGTTCCCATGCGACATCTGAAAGGCATGTGCTGTTTAAATACTCTTGTTTCCTTTTTCAAAACACTTGTTTGTCTCAGCAGATTGTCGGTTTATGTCTGGCTTTGGTAAGTTTGTCATTCAAATTTCCTGTTTTGATGAGCTTATGTTCAATGTTAAAGTACGTTACATTCTTGTAAAACGAGTTAATATATTATTGGATCCAAAACAGTGTCATAAAGTGTCAGTTCTGGTTTTGTAGTTATAGAGTAAATGTATATTTAACATAGCTTAAAATGATGCCCACACACATTCACATTTGTACTGTAATTTTATCTGAAGGTGTGATGGACATTAAAGCAGTTATTATGACTTCAACATAAACCTGTTTTATTGAAATGAAAGTGTGCTTTCCATAGCAACTGCAGGGCTCGTATAATGACACCTGATGTCATATGACTTTCAGAAGTGTTTTCAAACAGCAGAGATGATGTTGCTGAGCTGGTCATTTCAAACCATGAATTGCTACTGTATGCAGAAGTAAAAGAATAACGTGTACCAATGCTGCTTCATAAACCATCTTTTGTTAGTCAAGAGCCCAAAACAGGAAACATAATCTTCTTATGTTAACTTTTTCTGTTAATCAGGATTTAGTGTTGATTTATTTGTTTCTGAATAGCTTTACTTGTTTCTGTGAGCTGAGTACTGTATGTAAATCATGTTCATTTGTTTTGGTAAAAATGAATTTCTTGAAAATGTTATTTGATGTGTGATATCAGATTTATTGTTGCAACTGATTTAATTGCTCTGTTTTGGATTGCTGTAGACAAATCACTTGCTTTTGTAACACGTTTCTATTTGATACAACTTGTAATACTTTTAAAACACATGTATGGTTAAAAAAAACAGGACCAATAAAAAAAAAGTGATTTAAATATGAGTATAAATATTGAATAAAACTTAAACCGTTTACATAAATATAATAAATTAAACCATTTTAATGTAAGTGAATTGTTATTGAATTGTTATTAGTCATAACAGTTGTAACACTAAATGCTACATCATGGTATTTGATTAATATATGCCTTGTCTATATATTTTTAATAATCTAATGCATCAGTGTGTGTATACTGTGTATATTTAGTGTTTCATAGTCAACAATTTGGTTATATTTCTGGTATTTCTGTAGCAAAAACAAGCTGCTCATTTTCAGTCTTTTTCTTTACAGCAACTGTAAGTTGCAATATTGAATGGCAAAATTCCATAGGTTTTGCTTCCTGGGTGTTTTTTTGGGGATTTACATTTTTGACTAGAAAAAATACTTTTGATATGGTTGTTTATAGTTGTTCGCTGTTGAGTGTTTTCTATTTTTAGAGTTTGATGTGACTTTAAAAACCTTTATAAACCAAAAAAATCCAGGTCTAGAAAGAAAAATACAACACCACATTCTTTCATATATCCATATTATAGTTCTTCATTCTAAACAACAGATGTAATACCTAAAAATATATATTTATAACTTTAATTCATGTCTAAGATTATTTTAGCTGCTGAAAATCTCCTTCAAACTTTGCTGAGGACCCCTAGTGGGAAGCACTTGAGGAAGGATTATTTACATTGCACTTATTTTGTATCACGCTATCCTTTATGTCCCAGAAGAAAGAAATGGAAAACTTACAGCGTTTATAGTAATTAATGAATTATAGTTTTGGTATAAATGAATACTTGTGAAAACAGCCTCTTCCATTAACCTGGAGTGCACGTGTCCGGATGTTTCCACATTACTCACAGGACAGGAATCTCTGTAGTGTTTCATACTGTGTGTTCTGTAATGTGAAGGGACGCATTAGAGTCTGTGTGTGACATGTCTGTCATGTGGATTGAACTTTTCCAAAAAGTTACATGTGCAGGGTTTGCTGTGTCTTTTTAGATATACATGTCTGCCTTTTCTATAGGATTTTGACCTTTTCTGTTTCATTCTCCCTCTTTTTTACTAATCTGTTTGGTTTTCTTGTGCGTTTGTCCATCTGTACAGGTGATGAGGGTTTAACTTGAGCACAGTATAATGGACGAGGACAGTAAACCGTTATTGGGGTCAGTCCCAACTGGAGATTATTACACTGATTCACTGGACCCCAAACAAAGAAGGTACTATTTGACTTAAAATGTACTTGAGGACATATCTAGATAAACTTCACTTTTTCCAAAAAACATTTTATGTTACAGCCTTATTCCAAAATGGATAACATTTATTTATTTACTCAAAATTCTACACACAATATCCCATAATGACAATGTGAAAAAATATTTTTTGAAATTGTTGCTAATTTATTAAAAATAAAAAACCTGAAAAATCACATGTACATAAGTATTCACAGCCTTTGCTCAATAGTTTGTTGATGCACCTTTGGCAGCAATTACAGCCTCAAGTCTTTTTAAATATAATGCCACAAGCTTGGCACACCTGTCTTTGGGAATTTTTGCCCATTCCTCTTTGCAGAAGCTCTCAAGCTCTATCAGGTTGGATGCGAAGCGACGGTGTACAGCCATTTTCTGATCTCTCCAGGACAATTCACAGAGTTATTATGAAGCCAATCCATTGATATTTTTGCCGTGTGCTTTGGGTCATTGTTCTGCTGGAAGATAAACCGTCGCCCCAGTCTGAGGTTAAGAGCACTCTGAAGCAGGTTTTCATTCAGGATGTCTCTGTACATTGCTGCATTCATCTTTTCCTCTATCCTGACTAGTCTTCCAGTTCCTGCTGCTGAAAAACATCCCCACAGCATGATGCTGCCACCACCATGCTTCACTGTAGGGATGGTATTAGCCTGGTGATGAGCGGTGCCTGGTTTTCTCCAAACATAATGCCTGGCATTCACTCCAAAGTGTTCAGTTTTACTCTCATCAGACCAGAAAATTTTGTTTCTTATGGTCTGAGAGTCCTTCAGATGCCTTTTGGCAAATTCCAGACGGAGAGTGGCTTTTGTCTGGCCACTCTATCAAACATTCCTGATTAGTGGATTGCTGCACAGATGATTGTCCTTCTGGAAGATTCTCCTCTCTCCACAGAAGAACGCTGGAGCTCAGACAGAGTGACCATCGGGTTATTGATCACCTCCGTAATTAAGGCCCTTTTCCCCCGATCACTTAGCTTAGATGGCCGGCCAGCTCTAGCAAGAGTCCTGGTGGTTCCAAACATCTTCCACTTACGGATGATAAAGGCCACTGTGCTCATTGGAACTTTCAGAGCAGCAGAAATTTTTCTGTAACCATCCCCAGCCTTGTGCCCTGAGACAATCCTGTTTCAGAGGTCTTTGTCTTCATGCTTTGTTTGTGTTTGACATGCACTGTCAACCCTGGGACCTTATATAGACAGGTGTATTCCTTTTTAAATCATGTCCAATCAACTGAATTGACCACAGGTTAACTCCAATTAAGCTGCTGAAACATCTCAAGAATGACCAGTGAAAACAGAATGTACCTGCGCTCATAAGAGATTCACGACAAAGGCTGTGAATACTTATGTACATGTGATTTTTCAGGGTTTTTATTTTTAATAAATTTGCAACAATTTCAAAAAATCCTTTTCACATTGTTATTATGTTATTGTGTGTAGAATTTTGAGAAACTAAATTTAATCCATTTTAGAATAAGGCTGTAACATAAAAAATGTGGGAAAAAGTGAAGCGCTATGAATACTTTCCGGATGCAGAGTGTGTGTGTGTGTGTGTGTGTGTGTGTGTGTGTGTGTGTATCAAAATTATTAACACTGAATTTGTATTCTGTTTTATTTTTTTGCAAGTGAAGTTTAACAGAGCGAACATTTTCACAGTATTTCCTATAAAGTTTCTTCTGTGGAAAGTCTTTTTTTGTTTGTTTGTTTGTTTGTTTGGCTTGAATAAAAGCAGCTTTTACATAAAAAAAAATAATAAGGTCAATATTATTAGCTAAATAATAGTTTTCTTTTAGATTGTCTACAAAACAAACTGTTATCCAATAACTTGCCTAATTAACCTAACTAAGCCTTCATTCATTAATTTTCCTTCAGCGTAGTCTCTATATCAGAGGTTGCCACAGTGAAACAAACTGCCAACTCTTCCATCATATGTTTTATTTGGCCTTCCAGCCGTAACTCAGTACTGGGAACACACACACACACATACACACAGACACAGACACACAGACACAGACACACACACACACAAAAAACAAAAAGCAGGGGACTTCGGGGGAAACCGGAGGAAACCAACATGGGGAGAACATGCAAACTGACAAGAATGACCTTCTTGCTGTGAGGTGACAGTGCTTACCACTGAACCACCATGCTGCCACCCAATTAAGCCTAGTTAACATAATAACATGGTTAAGTCTTTAATTTGCACTTTAAGCTGAATCTTACAAAATAAGAAAAATATTATCTACTTTCACAATGGCAAAGACAACATCAATTAGTTATTAGAAATTAATTCTTAATTTTGTATTTACAACCTTCTGTTCATTTAAGCAACTATTGGGAAATAATTAAAAATGAATAAAAATTCTCATAGTTTGACTTCAACTGTAAATTACTGTAAAATTACTTTAAAGTAATCAGTAAATTAGAGTATCGCATGATCCTTCAGATGTTCACAGAGTCTGTCTGATGTAATCAGTCACTTAGCCTTTTTCCCTAGTTTGTAAAGTCACAGGAAACTGTTGTGGATTTTCTTTTTTTTTTTGAGGCAAATACCAATGCAAACATTATTTTTGTTGCAATTTCTTTAAATTTGATAATGTCAGATCCACTAGAAATGTAAAAACAGTCCATATTTTGGTAGAAACCGCAATACTTTTTTTTTGTAAGGATGTTTAAAGAGAACCGCTTTTGTCTGAAATGTAGATTTTTAGTAGTATTAAAATGTCTTTACTGTCAGTTTTAATTTTTAATACATGCTAGAACTTTACAATACTGTTCCATTAGTTCATGTATTTACTAACATGAACATTACGGTTATTGCAGTATTTATTCATCCTTCATAAAAATGTTGGGGTTTTTTTACCCTTGAGAATAAGAAATCTGTCTTACCATAATAGAAGGATTTCTGAAGGATCAAAAATTTGTGCTTCATCGAACCCTACTGTACACCCTCAGCTTTTTATTGTCATAGTCACTGGTTTCCTTCCAGGAATAATTAGCATCGTTGGCAGGATTGAATGAAGTCTGTCTGGTATTTCACAATTACTGTCTAAAATGTGTCGTCACGTGTGGTGTGCTTTAAAACAAAAACACAAGACGTGCTGCTTCAGGGCATATTTTTGAGATATACACCATTACTGTCATGTGCACAACATTGCAGAATACACTAATGCAATCCTGCAGAGCTCAGCTCCAGCAAGTGCAAGTGTTTAATGCCACAACAAAAAGGTATAAATTACATGTAATTAGTAAAAATAAATTTTAGGGTTAGAGCTGAACTAGTAACTGAATTCGGGACCTCTGCACTAAACTAAACAGGTAAAGGTGTTTTCCAGCCTTGTGCTGACCTGAAAACACCAAATGTGATGTGAAGAACTCCAGAGTGATGTTTATGAGTAGGACTGGGCGATATGACAAATCTCATATCATGATACAAGTTCTCTCATATGCTAATAACAATATATATCATGATATAGTAATTTTCTGAAAATTCTGTTCTAAATTCTGTCCGCGGGGTCTTAAAGTATTAAAAGTTGATAAATCAATTATGAGAAAAATTAAGGCCCTTAAAAGGTATTAAAGTCTTAATCATGTTTTTACGGAGTCTTTCATTTTTTTTTTCAAACGTTGTCCTAAGTGTTTGACTCCAAAAAAGCATAAATATATTTATTTTCCTCCTAATATTAACAACGGCAAACTCAATCCATGTGATTTGTTCGGCCCGGGGCGCATCCAGCCAAGCTCCTCCGTCCGGGTGATGTCATAAAATTTGCGACAAACAAGGGAAGGTGATGTGTCGCTCTCCACATGTAGCGAAACCATAGAGCGAAACCGACGGCAAAATGGGAAAATGAAAGATTGCAAACTCCTGGTTGGAGAAAGACGAGTTTAAACAGTGGCAGAAGCTGAAAACAACTGCGCAATTTATTCTTTCAAGCTTTGTTTCTTCTGAGCTTATCTGAGTTCTGTTGCATGGTTGTGCTCCATTGAGTTATTTAACTCCAACAGTTTATTAACAACTGTTTATTAGGTTAAAGGATTGATACTGATTAGATCTTAAAGTGGCAATGAGGTCTTAAAATATTCTGAGAAGGTATTTTAAAAAGTCTTGAAAAGGTATTGAAATTACCTTTAGGATTCCTGCATATACCCTGTACATTGACCAAATGGAAAAGATTATGAAATTTTTTTTTATACTTTAAAGCATACTCAAACTCATGCATACTGTATGTGATCATAAAGTATTTGACTTTATATAGAACTTCATAGCAAATTAGTTAAGAATCTTGAAATATATATAATAAATATTAATAAAATATAAAACACTTTTCAAAAACGAATAATTACAGCCGCAAAATATTGCTACATACAATATTTATGCTTTACAAGATCGCAAATTTCTCACAATGCTGTTATTGATGTAACGGTGTCTAGTATTGCACTGATATAAATTATGAAAATGTATTACTGTAAACAAGTATTTTGCAGCACTACGATATAGACGATAGAGTATAATATGAAATGATAGACTTTATTTTGTACTTACGATAGATGTTGTTATATTGCACAGCCCTGTTTACTAGTGCTGATTGCTGTTTTTTTCAGGCCATTCCATGTGGAGCCCAGAAATATAGTAGGGGAAGATGTTCAGGAGAGGGTGTCAGCTGAAGCTGCGGTGCTGAGCAGCAGAGTTCATTACTACAGCCGTCTGACAGGCTCTTCAGACAGACTACTGGTGGGTCTGCTGTTTGCATTCCATTTCACTACAGATACCAATGCATGTTTTAAATGTACTGTACTGTGTGAAGACAACTGAACATGGAAACTTCAGTGAGTGCATTGTTAGGGCTGCTGTAGGTAGCTGATGAGTGCAGTCATTAAGCGTGTCAACTTCAAATCATATAGTAGGAGTTTTTACGCTTCAAATAGTTAACCCAGGGTCAATCTAATCCTGGATAAAATTAATCCTGATTTATAATTTACAATATACATTTAATCCTGGTTATTCACATGCTGAGGTTTCACTCTATACAATCCCAAACCTTGGGTTAATTGGAGCTGCATTGATTTACTAGATAATTAAATTCTATATGGATTTTTAATGTATCAAAAATATTCGGTTCTGTCTTGAATCAGTTCTGAGTTAAAATTTTAACAGCAGATGTCGCTGTTTGCTTTACAAACAGCTGTACTCTGCTTGCATCCACTCTTACATGTACCACTTGAATCTAAAATAACTTAATGCATTTTAGAAAGTTTTACAAGAGTGTTCACAGTGAGCTTTGTTTTATTGATTTATGACAAAACCAACCTGCATTACTCAGTCGAACACATGTGGTCTTAATCATGAGCATTTAATTATGAGTGTGCGGTTAAAGACTAGGCTCAATCGTCTGCTTTTTAAAATGACCCTAGAGCGCCATCTGCTGTTAAAAACTAGCCTGGAGCGCCATCTGCTGTT
>CAIGQZ010015273.1:212280-226535 GCA_903798205.1 Danio tinwini
GTCTACTGAACAAACCACTGTTATACAATAACTTGCCTAATTACCCTAACCTGCCTAGTTAACCCAATGAACCTAGTTAAGCCTTTAAATGTCACTTTAAGCTGTATAAAGTGTTTTGAAAAATATCTAGTCAAATATTATCTGCTGTAATCATGGCAAAGATATATCAGTTATTAGAAATAAGTTATTAAAACTATTATGTTTAGAAATATGTTAAAAAAATCTCTATGTCGTCTCAATGATATAATAATCTGCAGAATAATCTAAATAGATCTTTCATCCCCACACATACATGTCCCAAACCTTCGTAGTGCCACTAATAAACCATGAATAAAATTAAACAAGACAACACAAAAAGTCAGGTTCTAAGTGTTCTGTCCTGTGATACCCAGGGAAGTAATGAAGCTGTCCCAGTATTTGACAAACAAATCATGACTCTTTTTCAAACCAAACACAATTTTTTTCCAAAGGCATATAAGATGACACTTCTTTAATCCACATGGAAGTAGAAGGTGGTTTAGAGTCCTTCCATCTCAGAGTTATACATTTTATGGCAGCTAGGGCTACTCTGACATCTTTATTGATTAAGTAGTGTAGTATCTCCTAAGAGGGTAAGTCTAGGCTGTCAAGGCACATTAGTACCTACCACTATGGCAATAATCTCTAAGACATCTTTCCAATATTCTTCTAAGTCAGGACAAGTCCACAGCATATGTAGAAGACACAACAAATACTGTATTAGAATAGACGTTTATAATAGTGTCATTAATACTTATGAACGTGCGTTTGAAAAATGAAATGCATCCCTAATAACACATTATACATGATTTATAAGTATTAATTTGTCATGATTGTATTTGTAAATATGCAGTCTGCAAAGTTCAAATGTTATTATGCTACAGCTGCAGACTCTGTTAACACATTTTGTTCAGTCAAATAAATGAATAGTCTTGTATTATTGATAAGAGCCCTGTGCCTTTATTACTACTAATTGCGAGTCAAACTACAGTTCCTGATCTTTATAAATGCCTCATCGATAGCTTTAAGTAAAGTAAAAACAGGATGCAAATGTTAATTTTTTATGAATGTAGCTATAACTGTCATTCTAATACAGTAAAATGTTTGTTGTGTTTTTCTAGATACATTTATAGAATTGCGACTGATTTATGAATACTTATAAACAGAATTATGATTCATTATAAGCATGAGCTTCATAGAAAGTGTTACAGAAATGTTTTTAGGTGTGATTGTCAAGCGATATACATCAGACTTTTGAGGAACATTTATTTGTATATCTTTCAGTTATAATTGTGTTATATGTTTGCCCTGTAATTAAAAATTACAGAGCTTTGAATATATAATTGGTTATTTAAATATCATGTTCTAAAGACATATTTTTGTAGAGTGTCATTTTCCTTTGGCTTAGTCCATTTATTTATCAGGGGTCACCACCGCGGAATGATCTGCCAACTATTCCAGCATAAGTTTTAAGCAGCAGATCCTTCCAGCCATAACCCAGTACTGGGAAACACCCATACACTCTCACATTTACACACATACAATACAGCCAATTTGGTTTATTCAATTCACCTATAGCACATGTCTTTGGATTGTGAGGGAAACTGGAGCACCCGGAGGAAACCCACGCCAACACGGGAAGAATATGCAAACTACATACAGAAATGCCAACTGGTCCAGCTGGGACTCGAACCAGTGACGACCTTGCTGTGGGGCAACATTGCTAACCACTGAGCCACTGTGTCTCCCCTACATCCAATATTTATATACATATTTCTGCAATTCAGTCATAAAAAATGCATCGATTTACATTTAAGTTATCTGAATTTTGTTTGGATTTGTGGGCAAATAAATATCAACATAAAGAACGATTATTATTATTCTTTTTTACTTCATTTGTGCCCCCATGTTTTTTCTTTACAGTATATGTATGTATGTATATGTGTATGTATGTGCTTTTGGTTTGTGTCTTATTTCATATGGCATGTTTTACAGAATTAACATGATGTTTTTTTTTTTATATGAAACTGTGTCTTTGCAGCTTATGTAGATACCTCTGACTGGGAGTTTCCTGATGTGTGTAAATATTACTTTGGGGGATTCGGAAAATGGTCCAGTCTCGTCTTCTCGCTGGTGTCACTGATTGGTGCTATGGTGGTCTATTGGGTGCTCATGTCCAACTTCCTGTTCAATACCGGAAAATTCATATTCAGTATGTCATGATTTTTCCTGCCGTTCCTCATTTGTTTTACTGCCCATTAGAATTCTAACGTTGTTTTTCTGAATAACCTTTTGGATATTTTGCATTTACAGACTATGTTCACAATGTCAACACATCAGATGCATTTGGCACAAATGGAACGGAGAGAGGTGAGCAGTCCTAGTGATTTATTATTATTATTATTATTATTAGTAGTAGTAGTAGTAGTCGTAGTAGTAGTAGTAGTAGTAGTAGTAGTAGTATTGTAATTATCAAGTAGTCTGAAGTCCTAAGCATAGACATGCATAGTCAAATATCAGATGCATTTGGCACAAATGGAACGGATAGAGGTGAGCAGTCCTAGTGATTTTTATATTATTTTTATTATTATTATTATTATTATTATTGTTAGTAGTAGTAGTAGTGTTATAATTATAAATTAGTCTGAAATCGTAAGCATAGTCAAAGATACTCAACACAACCCAAATGGTTTGATTTATTTATTTCCCTACGTTATGCTGTAATTACAGTATTTAAAGGTGCAGTATGTAATTTTCACTGCTAGAGGGCACATATTCACAACAAACAATACAGTAGTGTAGTTTGATGGCACCATGACTGAGTGTGGAATCATGGGAGTTCATTCATTCATTCATTTATATTCTTGTCAGCTTAGTCCCTTTATTAATTCGGGGTCGCCACAGCAGAATGAATCGCCAACTTATCCAGCACATGCTTTACGCCATGGATGCCCTTCCAGCCGCAACCCATCTCTGGGAAACATCCGTACACACTCATTCACTATGGACAATTTAACCTACCCAATTCACCTGTACCGCATGTCTTTGGACTTGTGGGGGAAACCGGAGCACCCAGAGGAAACCCACTCGAACACAGAGAGAACATGCAAACTCCACACAGAAATGCCAACTCACCCAGCTGAGGCTCGAACCAGTGACCTTCTTGCTGTGAGGCGAAAGCACTACCTACTGCACCACTATGTCACCTACACCGTCATACACTACAGTCAAATTTAGCAAATCTAATTCACCTGTACCACATCACTTTGGACTTGTGGTGGAACCGGAGAAAACCCACGTAGACACGGGGAGAACATGCTAACTTCACACAGAAATGCCAACTGACCCAGCCGAGGCTTGAACCAGCGACCTTCTTGCTGTGAGGCAAAAGTGCTACCCACTGTGTCACTGCGTTGCCCATCATGGGAGTTGTCATCTTTATATAACCAACAAGACTGCAACATCAAAGCTCCAAAACATACAAATTCATTAGATTAAAAAGGCTAAGAGAAAGCGTGTAACGTTTCGAGCACACCGGCTCTTCATCAGACAGTATTCATCACAGCATGTTGGTCTTTTTTTACACTTCTGGATCACATCATCTCATACATTCTCATAACAAAAATAGACAAATACACAATAGTAAATAACACAACTTATTCAAAACGAAAATACAAAAACAAATCTTAAAAATATATCCCAAATAAAGAAAACTATAACATAAACAAGAACAAATTATAGCAAAAAAACACATTTCAAACCCATTGGTGGAATCATGGGAGTTATCATCTTTGTTAAATTTTATAAGAGTCCTGCAGTCATGTTCATGGATGTCAGGGCTCGAAATTAACTTTTTTACTTGGTAGCACCGGTGCTCCCAACTTAAAATTTAGGAGCACCAGAAAAAATGTAGGAGCACCCACCAAAAATGAATGAGCACCACTGCAAATTGTATATTAAGGGATTTATTGTATTTGAAAACAACATCAATCAGGACTAACAAAAACCAGAAAGAACTAACTAATGCTGTGATGATATTGATATCTGTGCAATAATTCCAAAATGAATGTCTAATAATTTTAAAATATTATTAATGATGATGATGATGTCAATAATACTTGCAATGAATTACATTTGCCATTATCATGCTGCCCTAAATGTGCTGGAATGCGAGTTATGTACTGTAAAAGGTTCTGCTGTTACTTTATGAAAAAAAAATTGATGGTTTGCATCAAACAAAAATGAAGCATTGCAGTAAGTAATATTTATTTTGCACTATTGTTTTTATATGCGTGTCAATTGCAAATTGAAAGCTGCAAATCAGTAAATAGAAAATTAATATACTTCTCAAGAAAGAATGGACCAAAGAAAGTAAAAAAAAGTCTCACTTTTACCACTGTTTAAAAGTTTTGCTTTCGATTTGTGTCATTGTAAATGCTCAGTCTCGTTATGCGGTGATTTTCATTTTTCTGTGTTTGTGGAAAAGCAGGCGAGTCAGCCGACCCAATATAAGAGCAGGCAGAGCAGGATTCTTGTGATGACCACCGGCGCAAATACCGTTCTTTGTTATGAGCTGCAGATTCAGTTTAAACTTAGTAAAGGCAAGCTTCTTTGGCGATGATGTGTACAGTGTTGGATTTTACATTTAGCGGACATTTGCGCTAAACATGCAGTGAATGCAACGCATCGAGATTCGGGCACCTTCTCCGAAAACACTTGATTGATCTCGGCTGGTGCCCTTAAAAGCTCCCTGTTTTCTGACAGCGGAAAGCCTTGAGTGATTGACAGCTAATATGAACCAATATAGGGGCAGGGAAGTCCAATTCAGCACGTTTTTAGAAAAAATCGAAACAGGTCTACTACAACCATTATATGCAGTCGCACAAATGCTCCCAAATATATTATGAGGTCACACTGATTAAATTTCAAGCGCATATGCGACCAAAATGGTCGCAATTTCGAGCCCTGGATGTGCTAAAGTATTTAAATTGTATCTTCCAGACTTTTGTTGTAGTATAAAATAGATTAATCAAATTGAAACAAGAGTACTAAAGAAATTGGAGATGACAGACGAGCACAGAACAAAAGCAGTGGAGCTTTTATTATGACTCGATTTATCGCTTTCGGTTCTTCTGCTCATGATCATGTGGACAAGAAGCAGCACTGTTCTATCATATTAAATACATTTTAGGGTTCTGTTATAAAGCTGCTGTGTGCAGTCTAATAAAACAGAAAACATATTTAAGCATCTTTGGTGATGTCCTGTTTTCTTTAAAACCAAACTGGAAATTAGCATGGCAGTAATTAAACTAGTTAAAATTATGTAGTAGCACTAGTTCAAATTACTTTATTTCTCTGTATTTGAACATTCGTTTGGGATGTTGAGTATGTAAGTCATAACACGGTTGTAGTGTTTTTTTTGTATATTTTAATGTAAAGTCATACATGCTGTGCCTTTAACAAAACCTTGCACTGAAATTACTGGAGTACTTTCAATATCGCAACACTTAGTGATAACCAGTGTTGGGCACGTTCCTTTAAAAGAGTAATTAGTTATAGTTACTTCTCACAAATAGTAACTGAGTTACATAATTATAAAAGTAACTAATTACCAGGGAAAGTAATTATTGTGTTACTTGAAAAAAATCTAATTTGTCAAATGACTAGAAAATAAATATAAAACACTGTAAACTAATCTACACTATTTTAATGCTGTTGTGGGACAATGCGTGAGACAGCTGCAGCATGTCCTCAACTTTATATCTAGATATTATTTAGTTTAATTCTAAATAATATGTGGAGAAAAATTCTGTTTTATTTGCTTTGACGTCGTGGCTTCATCTCCCCCTTTGGTAGCAGAGCTCAGGTTATCACCTGCTTAGCCACTAATTTTGTGGCAGCATGTGACGACGTGAGGTGCTTCATTAGATTAGTTACTTGTCACCGACGCAGTGGCAGGAAGACTCTTTCCTTTCACCTCAACGAGGGAAAAGTAGTGCTTTTATTTCCAAACGCTATCTTTAAACTTGTTGGATTTGCTATCATTCTAAAACTGCAGTCACACTAGAGTTTGAGCGTGCGAAATTCTGTCGTACAGCGCAGTGAAAAGGGGCGGGATTAATGAAGATGATTAAACATTAAAAAAGCAAATGATTGCTCCATGTTTTGAATTTCTGTCCAGAAAGGTCATGTTTTGATTCTCGATTCGTCTCACGCAGTCAAGTGATGTGATTTCGCAGGTCAAAGTTCACCAAGCTTGAACTTTGCACCGCAGCGACCTGCAAAACTTGACGCATGACCTTGCGTTTCCGGTCTGACGCATTCGCGTGCGTATGAATGAAAGTCTATGAGGAGAAAAGTACAGTGTGACTGCAGCTTGACTCCTGGACGTTGGTGTGTTCCACTGACTGCGTGTGCTTGTGTGAACACACACAATACTCTGCCAGATGGAAAGATGGAAATGTACTCTAAGCCAATTATCATGTTCTCCATTACACCATGTTCACAGACACACCAATCATTATCATTGCTTGGTTATGTGTCTCGCCCCACACACACACACACACACATGAAAACTGCTTCAGTGTTCTCAATTCTCAAAATCTCACTTCTCATTTTATTGTCCATAACGGCATTGTAACGTGGGAAGCAGTAATTCATTTGATGACACGTTGCTGAAAAAGTATTACCATCACTGGTGATAACATCTTAACAATGGCTCTTATCAAGAGACAAGTAAATGAATAATTCTGTGCAACATATAGTTTTTTTTCACATAGTCATACCTGTCAACCCTCCCGTTTTTCCCGGGATTCTCCCATATTTTACAGTTCTATTCCGCTATCATCCCGTAAAGGTATTTTCCCGTATTTCTCTCTTATTTTCAGTCTTTCTCTGAAGGGTGGCAATAATCATTAAAGAGCAGAGCCTCCCTATACGCAACCCATACCGCCAAACCACAAGGGGCCGCCCCTTGCTCTTAAATGTGAGTATGTTCTGTGCTTTCGCTTTGTTTAGGCATGAAAACACTGAAATATATATAAAAAAGGCGGGATTCCCTTTCCTTTTATTACAGATACCGTCTCCCCTTCATATGCAATCCTCAAAACAGTCATATAGCGTTGCATGACTGTCGGCTGACGTGCTCCATAGTGATAAATAGACGTTGTTTCCCAAACAGATTCTGTACACGCGATTTGAAGCGGAGGCTGGGTTTTGGGTGCGTGTTAGACATATACACATAATCAATCAAAATAATATCGAAAGATGTTGATCTTGGTGGGGGTTTTTTTTCAAACACAACTGATTTCGTCCTAAATGAGCATAAAAAGTTAGGAAAGCAATCAAATGCTTTCTTTATAATGTTAGATGTGTGCATTTTTAAAGTGACGCCTGTTATTTAATGTAATCAAACGAAAAAAAAAAAGAAATGAATTTGTTGCTCTTTGATCAGAATGTGTAAGTTATACAGGGAAGAAATGGCTAATGAAATTTTATAGCTTGATTTTATTTCATTTATAATAGCTATTCATTTTAATAAGATGAACTGTTTGCCAATGTATTTGCTGCTAATGTATACTATTTATTTTTATTTTATAAATTATAATAATAAAACACATTACTGACCATTTAACTGTTTATTTACAATGAAATAAATGAACATATTTAGTCATTTGGGGATTTTTTTTAAAGGGGGGTCGGGGTAATCCCTTATTATGGTGGGCATATCCCTTGTTTTCACATCCCAATGTTGACAGGTATGCATAGTATCTAGCACACAATATTTATCTGGATTTTTGATATTCTAGAATTATGACACTATAACAAATCTAACCCTGAAAATGACAATTTTATTTGTAGCTTGGTATTGTGTACTGAAATGAATCTTGTCAATTTGACCAATCAAAAAATATTTTAATTTAGCAAAAGTTTGTTAGGATTTGTATTAAGATGCATTTTGCAACCTGGTCATAAGTGGATAACTCTAAATACACATCTAAACAAGTTTTATGTGGTTCGAATTGATTCAAACACACACAAAAGACCACCGACCCTCCGTCTACTTAGCATGTGATTGCTATGATATGAGTTGTGACAAAGTCCACCAAAACATGTTATTCCTGCTTTAGTGCACTGTACTGAAATGCACAGATTATAACTGTAATCAGGTTATCCACATGCTTTTCATTCTGTTGCTTTCCCACTCTTTTGTAACCCCCCAAACATAATTTTATTCAGTCAAGTCTAGTTAAGTTTATTGTCATTCCGCTACATGTGTGGACAAAGTGGAATGTCGTGTCTAGCAGGACCACGGTATTGCATACATAAACATAATCATAAATATAAACACAAAACTGGATGTAAGAGCATTTTATAAACCTATTAATAACTAACATGCTAACTATACTAATACTATTAATAATCAATAGTACTTCTGGATCTCAGTTAAATCTAAACACAAGTGCCATTTACCAGTTGTAAATTGTATTTTACAGGTGTCTCTGCGATGACTGATTTGTATAGAAAACCAAATGTTGCGTTCACACCAGATGCGGATGAAGCATCAAGTGCGAGTGATTTACATGTAAAGTCAATGCAAAGACACGAATGGACATCCTGCAGTGCGATTCGCTCGAATGAGGTGGCAAGAATGAAGGGGCACGAGTTAAGCATTTTGCTCATTTGACATGCAAATCGCGCAAGTTGCAAAATCTGAACTTCAGCGGACATTCGCGCCACGTTAACCAATCTGGAGCTTGCTCTTGTAGGGACATGATTATGGCGTAGTGCCTGTTGTTTCTGTGTTTAAGGAGTTTTTTTGTGGTGAGGATCCTCTATGAATTGTCTGTAAAAGACCCCTCCCAATATATGTAGCAAATGTTAATAAGAGCAGACCAAGGATTGGAATGTTTAATGTTTCATTTGCTGAGGGTAATTATAGATGTGGCCAATGCCTGTGATCTAATTTCACAGCATATCAGACATCTTCGCTTAGGGAAAACTTAAGGTTTAAGGTATTATTCAGTCTAACATTCATTCATTCATTTTCCTTCGGCTTAGTCCCTTATTTATCAGGAGTCGCCATAGCAGAATGAACTGACAACTATTCCAGCATATGTTTTCTATGCAGCAGATACCCTTCCAGCCACAACCCAGTACTGGGAAACACCCATACACACTCACATTCACACATGCACTCATACACTATGGCCAATTCAGTTAATTCAATTCACCTATAGCGCATGTCTTTTGACTTGTGGGGGAAAACGGAGCACCCGGAGAAAACCCTTGCAAACACAGTGAAAACATGCAAACTCCACACAAAAATGACAACTGGCCCAGCCGGAATTGAACCAGCGACCTTCTTGCTGTGAGGCGACAGTGCTAACCACTGGTCATTGTGCCTCCTATTTCTTCTAACAGCAAAAATGCAATGTATTTAGGTAAATGTCCCTGTTGCTTGGCATATACAGTTTAGATAAAACAAATCATTGTCTAAAAATGTGTATTGCCAAACACAAAAATATAATACTGCTGAACGACCAAAGAAATCCTATTGTCACTCACTTAAATGCTTTTAAACATAATTTATTAACTCTTCGTTATATTGGTATTGAATGTGTTAAAGCACCTAGAAGAAGTGGTGATATTGATACTTCGATTTTATAAGGAAGCGTTTTATATTTTTTCTTTAAATACTGTCACCAAAGGGTTTACATTTGGAATTTGATTTGAAGACTTTCTTTTCAATTTTGGATAAACAGTACATTGTTTTACTTGTTTATATTTGTTGTACACCTTATTGGCTAAACGATGAATTAGGCTAATTAATGGATTCAGGTATGATGCTGGTAAAATTATAAAACTAGGATTTATTTAACTCGTTTAACCTAATGAAGACCATATTTGTTGAAACATTGTCCAAATCAACAGCTTTATATATATATATATATATATATATATATATATATATATATATATATTTTTTTTTTTTTTTTTTTTTCCCTTCAAAACAGTTCAGAGCAAAACAAACAAAACAACAATAAAAATAAATAAATAAATAAAAATAAACACATTTTTAAAAGAACATGGAAAGATATACAAGTTTCAAAGGTCACAAAATACAATCTTATTTACATTTGTATTTATCGTTGATAAAATGTTGCTATATAAAATTTTGCTAACGATTACATATCAAAGATCGACAGGGTTCAAATAGATCTATATACAGGGCTTGACATTTCCTTTTTTGATCACTAGCCACTGTGGCTAGTAGTTTTCCAACATTACTAGCCACTCGCCATTTTCACTAGCCACAATGTTGTTGTTGGGAAAATATATTATACATGCATAAATTTGACTTTGACATGCTAAAATTACATGATTTAGATTTTGTGGAATGTCCACATGCCTCCTAATTCATTTTACTTTTTGTGTATGTTGTGTATGAGCTTGCTCAGTGAGCATGAGCACATGGGTCATGGTTTCATAATGTTGTATTACAATTAGTTTTTTTTTCACATGACTTTTCAGAGCTCAAAGTATTTACCAAATTATCTCCAACCACACTAAAAATAACTAAATAATTTTTTCTTAGCCACAAATTTTAAATAATGTGTCAACAAGCAAAATATAGCTGTATACTATACATTTTATTTAACAAAACATTTCTTAAAAATGGGTGCATGAACCAATTTTGTCTAGTCTATTTGAAAGGGAACCGATCACACCAGTTGTGTTTGCAGGCACGGTTGTTTTAAGCAAGGAAACAGGACCGTCACGTGCATCACATCAGCTGTTGGCTTGAGTGATTTTCCTGTCATTCGGTTAACAATTGGCTTTCTTTTGCCCCCACAAACACGATTATATTTGTCATGCTGCTTCTCGATTCTTAGATCGCATTTGCACGAGTGTGGGGCCATCCTTATTGTCGAATCCTGCTTTTAAGAAAACTACAATTTAAAAATGATTTCCAACCAGCCAAAGTGGCTAGTGGAGGTGTCTGTCTAACCCGCCAGAGCTGAAATCTACTTGCATTTGGCAGGTTGGCGGGTGTTAATGTAAAGCCCTGTCTATATATACACATATAAAGTAGAAGCACCACAATAAGATTAAAACAGTACATCTCTTCTCAACCATTTACCCGAGTATGCAGAAATTTTATAGGCTTGATGTCTCAAAGAAAATGTCAATACTTCCATGTCATACACCTCTTTAACAATATCATACCATTCGCCTACAGATGGAGGATCTTCCTTGAGCCATTTATTAGTAATTTCCTTTTTATTAGTAATTAGTAGTGTGTTAAGAAGATATGCATCATTTTTTTGGTATTTCTGCAGAGTAAATTCCCAGGTACATAGTTTTGAAATTACATTCCAGATTCAATCCCATTATTGCATTTATCTCTTTATTTAAATCTTGCCAATAGGTGTGTATAATATTACAATCCCAAAATATGTAGAAATGTTCAGCCAATACGTTTCCACATTTTCTCCAGCATTCACCATTTTTTTTGTTTTCAAGTTTGAAAGTATTTTATTTTAGGTGTCAGAAAGAACCTGATTACATTTTTTCAAATAAATTCCCTCCATGAATCTGAATAATTGTGATCATCTGTGTTTCCCAAATAGTTGACCATTTCTCAGTTGTTGTAATTATAATGGTTTCCCTTTCCCCTTTCTGTTTTATATACATTAAGTGTTTCTTTGTTAATGTCAGACAGGAGTAAATTCTAAATCAACAGCTTTTAAGAGTAACAGTGGCAGTGTGCCAATTTTGATCCATTTACAATGTGTCTCTGATGACCACTACTAGTGCGTGGATCACTGAAAATGCATATTAAAGTGATAGTTCACCCAAAACTGAACATTCTCTAATCGTTTACCCACCCTAGCATGATAGAAATTATTTTGAAATGTAAGTTTGAAACACGTAACTATTGACTTCCATGGTGTTTGTTTTTCATACTGCAGAAGTCAATGGTACAGGTTTTGAATATTTAAAAAAATATATTGTTCATTAGTAAGGGAAACTTGCAAAGGTTTGGAACCACTTGAGGTGGAGTAAACTGTGAGCAACTTTATTTTTTGAGTGAACTATTCAATACAGTGTGGAAACAGGGTCTTAAATGTGCTTATTTAAATAAATAACGTACATGTGTTTCTGTGTTCTCTGGCACTAGTCATATGTCCATATCCAGATCTGGATCCACATGGGAACAGCAGTACCTCCCTGTACTCTGGAAGTGATAACAGCACAGGTCTAGAGTTTGATCGCTGGTGGAGTAAAACCAACACCATCCCTTTTTACCTCATCCTTCTCCTGCTGCCTCTGCTCAATTTCCGTTCGGCTTCATTCTTCGCCAGGTTCACTTTCTTAGGTATGACCTTCATATTAAAGGGCACCTATAGTGAAAAATCTACTTTTCAAGCTGTTTGAACAGACATATCGTCACCTTGGAATTATAAGGTTCTATCTGACATTTTTGTCAAAATTGAGTTACTGACATATTCTTATTAAATGACAACTTTTTTTACATTATGGGGTGTTTTTTATAAGTTGTTTACATTTTAAGACTTTAATTAAAAAAAACTAAAGTTGCTCACGTACTGTTTGCTATGGAATGCAAAAACTTTAAAGCTCAATATCTCAAAATCATTCAGAACGCAGATAGAACTTTATAATTCCAAGGTGACTATATGTGTAGGTATAGTGTATAGACCGTCATTTTGGGGTGATATAAACACACCCAGTCCTTTATTTTTAACTTCAATTTAACAACATAAAAATGATGGACCAATTGGATCGGTTTTGAGACCGACCACAACCTTGACGTAGGAGTGTGGTCCCCCCCGCCCACCGAATTGATTGACAGCTGCGTATTGACATGTCACAATAGTAACGTTTATAATCATATCAACAAGACAGGACGTGCGCAACGCAACCAGAAATAAAAGGTCTGTTCATTTTGCTAGGATCATCAATCATCATCAAATGTGATCAAGAGTGAGTTTTACAAGTTTAAAATGTTTTTAAACAGTGCATGTTAATGAATTACAGTGATTTACTTCAACACAGCCGCGTGTCAGTACAATTATAAAAAAAGACTCTTCAATTCCAGTTTGTGGACGTTAAATCAGGTTTATTTTGTACATTAACAGAACAGATAGCTTTCTTTATGTCTATCTGTTGTCTCAAGCAGCCGAAGGAGGAGATTAAGGCACACTGACAGGCACATGGGAACAGTGGGCGGGAAGGACTAGCCTTAAAGGCCCAGTACACCAAAACCGCTACTTAATGGTTAGAGCTATAAAATAGAAACTTCTAAAATATATGTGTTAAATGGTTATTTCACCCAACATGAACATTCTGTTATTAACCAAACCCATAAGAAGTTAATTTCTGTAATTTATCTCCATTCAAAGGTTATGAATGCAAAACTATGATATGAGATTTTGTCATAATTATTTACTGAAATATATTTGACCTAATTGAAAAAATAGGTTTTGTTCTTAAACATGTTCACCGATCAATATGATTTTTGACAAAAGTTTATCATATAAATTGCTTGATTCATATGCATTTGTTTTTATGTACAAAAACATTTGTATTTATCCTTTTACCAGACTTTCAGTGGAGAATCAGAAATGTATTTAAATTATATATAATGTATATATTATATATTTATAATGTAGAATTTTCTTATTTGGGTGAGCTAACATTTTAATGATCTTACACACCAAAAGAAGTATTTTGGGCTTGATCTGCACTGCAAAAAATGCCTTGCTTACTTGGATTTTTGTTTCTAGTCCAAATATATAAAAGTTCTTGAATCAAGAAGCATTTTCTAGATGAGCAGAAAATATTGTCTTGTTTTAAGAAGTAATTTGCCAAGATTAAGTGAGTTTTTCCCTAAAACAAGCAAATAATCTGCCAACGAGACAAGCAAAAAAATCTTGTTTTTTTCTTCTGACATTTTGAATTCTGATTATTTTGCTTATGGAATTGGCAGATTATTTTGCTTGTTTAGGGGAAAAAGTCACTTAATTTTAGCAAGATAACTTTTTAATGATGATGATGATAAAGCCTTTTTGTCACATACACGTTTACATGCAGCGAAATTAGACCCTCCGACCATTACACAAACATTATACATTTTAGGGGAAGACAGGTCAACGAGAAGTAGCTTTTAGAAAGAGGAAATAAGATACATTTGGGAAGAGAGAGGCAAAAAA